>JAOPJM010412885.1:0-11296 GCA_027124095.1 Muusoctopus leioderma | reverse complement strand
TATATAGTTGTGAAAGCACTACAGTGCAGTACAGAGAGGAGAAAAGAGTACTCAATACAGAAGTAGAGTGATGCATATGTATATATATATATATATATATATATATATATATATATAAGATGGCGCCAGTACAGTAATACTTGTTTTTTGTTCTCCGTGAAAACTCATCTAAGAATTGCATATATATATCGGATTGAATTGGAATTGAATCGTTTTGAATCATGCATATATACATCAGTGTATTACACATGATATTTGACGTAGAAAAACGCTTCTCTCAATAATTTATCAATGTTATTCTGCGATAACGAAGTATAAACAAATTAAATGATGTGCAACACCACCACGTGTTCGCAATTCTTCGATATTAAAAATGACTAACGTATCCCGGTATGTTTCTTATGCACATCTACTGAAGGTGAGGTAAAAAAAAAAACACTGAATACTTTTAAAGCAGATAAAGAAGGTATCGTAGATTTCTTATTTTTATAAATACGGAATTTTAAGGTAAGAAATTAGTCATTATTCATACTACTAAGAAATTTGTTAGTATTCGTACTACCATTTTCCGGCCATAAGCATTTGTTGTCTTTTCCGTCGTTTTTTCTTCGTTTCACACAAGCAAAACCGCGTTCTCTCTAACGAAAGAAATTTGCAATAGTTGAACTTATTATCTCATATGTCTTTTATTTCTTCTTTCTCTAACGAAATATATACATAAACTCATATTTTAACGGGAAAAACCCCTCCCTGTTATCTTTTCTACTTTTTCTGTCGTTTCTTCTTTCTTTTCTACCTTTTCTGTCGTATCTTCTTTGTTTCATGCAGGCGATAAATTTGTTCTGAAACGAATAAATGGCAAAAGAAATCAGGAAAAACAACATTTACAAAATAAAGCGCAATTGGCAAGCAGAAGAAGTTCATCTGTTCCTAATGGCATGGAGTATGGCTGAACGATCTCCACCCAACAACCTTATCGTGGAGTCTCTGAAGAGCTACGATTTCTACCGATCTATGGCTCAAATAGAGCGAAAAAAGTATGAATCTATTCGTTCTTATGTCCTCGTCAAGCCGCATCTAAGCTTACCAGATAGCATCATGAAGGATGAAGTGGGTGAAGGCAAGAACAAAGAAACCAGTAATGGAGGTCCCACATATTCCACAGAGGACCGGAAGGGTCAAGCTGGCATCGCGACTGAGGAGGGTGCCAAGAAGGACAAATCAAGCATCACCAGCTCTAAAGTCACTAATGCAGGCAGCAGGGCAGATAAAGAAACTGAAGAAGACAAAAAAGTGAGAACAACCCGGAAGAGGTACAAATAAGCAGGTTAAAAGACACAAGCCAGATATCAAAAATAAAAATAAAAATACTAAGACTAAAAATACGGATACTGGTAAGACCAATCACAGTGCCCAAGTCACCTGTAGGTTCTTCCTGAAAGGTACCCGCTGGCATGGGGAAGACGAGATAAATTGTCGTTTTGGTCATCCCAAGCCCTGTCAGAGCTGTGCTAAATAGGGTAATTTCTCCCCACAAACCAAGCAGAGACGAAGGATAACACATACAAGGAATCGAACCACTCGCAGAACTTCATCAGTCAGGAAGGATAACCCTACTGATAGAAGTACCAACAACCACCTGAAGAGGACACACAGTACACCATCTTCCCCCACCAAACGGAAATATGCAGAGGTAGTACGAACTGCGGCGGTTGAGCAGCAATCTTTTTTATGTATGTCGCAGAAGATTGTACGACAGCTGACCTGGCTTCAACAGACATAGGGGTAAATCCATGCACATCAACATGCAAGGCCACCACAAATGAACAAATGATAGACCGAGGTTGGCCACCACTGACACCTATCTAAATGTCACAGCAATACTACTGTTGAATGTTAGGGGACTGTTACAACTTAGTAACAGAAGCCACATCCTCTACATGAGAGACCTTGCCACATGCACTCAAGCAATATGTATAGCACTAACAGACACGCATCTAACAACAAACATAGCTGATGCGGAAATACACATTCCAAAGTATGCTGTATTTCGTACTGACAGGAAAGAAAGAAGTTATGATGGAGTGACCATGTACATCCGTGAAGATGTCACACCTTTAATTCTGTTGTCACACTCAAACTCGGTTTGTGACACACCAATAGTACATATAAAACAGATCTATGTGGTTATATGTACAACATATCGTCCACTGGACACCTCAAATCATGATAGTAAATTTGAGGATAGCCTTAGAAAGATAAAAGAGGAATTGGTGGAGCTGGACCAGCACACCAGTGTACTTCTCTTGGGCGACTTAAATTTCCCTAATGTCAAATAGTCTGAAGGCCACTTACTCTCAGGAATGACACTCTGTGAACAAAGACAAGCAGAATCTCTACTTGATCTATCTAAAAAGCTGTTCATGGAACAATACTCTACCCAAACCAGGGGCAACAGCATTTTGGATATCTGCTTCACAAATAACGTGGAGCTCATCCATAACATGAAGGTGACACCGACGATTTTCTCCGACCAGAACATAGTAGAACTAACAATGCATGGTCCAAAGGAAGCTGTAGACATGCACCATATAAGAAGCAATCGAAACCTATCCAGCCTGAACTTCCATAAAGCAAACTTTGATCAACAAGAGATCCTCAAACAGAACTAGCCCAAATGTCTCGCTATACAAGACAAGCACATACAACTTACAGAATTTATGTCAATAATGCAAGCCATATGCATTAAATTTGTTCCAGAGAGAAAGGTTAGTATATATAAAAATATTATTCCTAGAGGCAGGAAGGTCCTCATGAGACGAAGAACGAAGGTTCCAAATCGCTTAAACAAACAACCCAACGACAGCGAGGTACCCCACTTAAAAAGGATGCTCCTAGAGACCGAAAACGAACTCAGACTCTCCCATGAAACGGAGAGAGCAGAAAGAGAAAGTAAGGCTGTAGAAAATACAAAAACGAACCCTAAGGCATTCTATAAGTTTGCAAAAGAATCAGCTTCAGTGCGTTACAAAATAGGTCCATTGTTCGAAGGTAATAGCTCACTGACTGCAGACCTCAAAAGGATAAATGAAATACTGAACTGACAATTCAAAAGTGTGTTCACCTCCTCTTTGGGACATATGGAAATAAATAAGCCAGATAAGTTCTTCGAAACTACAGCTCTGCATAGGGAAGCAGCAACCATCGATTACATCGACATAAAGGAAGAAGATGTAATGGCAGCCATAGATGAAATGAGCTTAAACTCAGCAACAGGCCCTGATGGATTCCATGCAATCCTCTCAAAGACATGCAAAAGAGCCCTAGCAAAGCCACTGCAGATACTTTTCCAAAGCTTCCTTGCCAGTGGTAAACTTCCCCAAAAATTAAAAGAAGGCATAATATGCCCTATCCATAAAGGAGGAAGTAGAGCAGATGCTAAAAATGACAGCCCTATCTCTCTGACTTCACACAGCAACGAATTATCAGAGGGAAGCTGATTACGTTCTTAGAAGAAAATGAATTGCTAACTGATATCCAACATGGTTTCCGACCGAGAAGAAGCTGCTTCACACAGCCCTTACAACATTATGACTGGGTGCTGAAATAGCAGCTGAATCATTCAAATGTGAATGTGATATATCTTGACTTGCGAAGGCCTTCGATAAAGTCGATCATGGAATAATATCTCATAAACTGCGTGATCGGGGCATAGTTGGAAAACTAGGAGAGTGGCCGCATGACTTTTTAAAAGGTAGAAGTCAGGCAGTTGCAGCCAATGGTGCTCTCTCAGAGGATACTTTCATTCTGAGTGGAGTCCCCCAGGGAACTGTATTAGGGCCATTGCTGTTTGTAGTGGCTCTCTCAGACATGCCTTCAGTCATTCAGACAGCGACTCTCACCAGCTATGCTGATGACACAAAAGTATCACAGGCAGTCAGGAATCCTGATGATCTGATAAAGTTACAGCCTGACCTAAATGCAATATACAAATGGGGTGAAGAAAACAACATGCAATTCAATACTGGAAAATTTCAAGCACTCCGCTATCAGCCCACAAACATATCGCAATCAGGAGGGATTGCGATCCCAGAATCACAATCAGTGCGTGACCTGAGGATCAATATGAGTAATGATGCATCGTTTCATGTGCACATTACGAAAATGGCAACAACGTGCAGACAACTAACTGAATGGATTCTGAGCTCATTCAGAACAAGAGAACGAGAAACCATTTTGATCCTGTGGAAGACATTTGTTTTAAGCCGTCTGGACTATTGTTCCCAATTATGGTCACCGTTATATATATGGAAGATCTTGGAGGGACTAGCACCAAACTTTGGTATTGTAAGCTATTACAGTCGCCGAACTGGCCGTCACTGCATAGTACCAAAGGTCCCACCCTCCTTGTCTAGAGTTAGGACCAGATACTACAACAGTCTATTTTTCAAAGGCCCACAACTCTTCAATATCTTGCCAAAAAACTTAAGAGATATACAAGGAGTTGATGTAGGTGTTTATAAGAAACACCTGGACATCTTTCTATCAGGGATCCCAGATGAACCTACATCGGGGCAAGAAACACAATTGAGGGCAGCGGTATCGAACTCCCCCATTCATCAAAAGCCAACCATAGAGGGAGGGCTGCAGAAATGGCAGTAACATGTGTGGAGGTGCCCCAGCATGGCCACAGTCGAGAGGATGGAACAAGTAAAAGAGTAAAATATATATATGTACATATATATAATTATATATATATATATATATAGTTTATTCAGGTTACCCTACGTTAAAGCTTAAACCGTTTCGAGCAGCGTTATAAATGTTTGTGGTGTATCGAGTACTCAGTTGAATATTGGTCTTACCAGCCTCTTGACTGGTAGCATCTCATCCATCGATCCATCGATTCATCTATCCATCCATCCATCCATCCATCCATCCATCCATCCATCCATCCATCCATCCATCCGTCCGTCCGTCCGTCCGTCCGTCCGTCTGTCTGTCTGTCTGTCTGTCTGTCTGTCTGTCTGTCTATCAGCTTGTCATTATTTTTTGTTTTTTATTGGTTTGGTCTGGAGGAAGGGGCTGTGTTTATAGCCTCTGCAGGCCCTATGAGACTGGGGAGATTGATGCCGTTAACGTTCCGCTTGAACTGTTGCAAGTCGATGTCTGCAAGGGGGTAAAACTTACAGAGAGGGATTCCCAGAGAGCCGACGTTCTGGGGAGGAAGAACTGGTTATAGTGGCTAGCGCGGGCCCTGGGGTGTTGTTGGGCACAGTATGGGTGACGAGAGGAGGAAAGATGAGTTAGTCGAGAATGTCTGAGTGGAGGTGGTACGAGACCAGCTAGTATCGACGAGCAGAGTCCACTGTAGTTGCGGTAGTAAAAGGCAGTGAGAGGAGACAGAACGTTTATGGACCAGAGGTTAGTATGTGTTTGTAAACGACTTCATGCCAATCAGTCGAGTGGCCGTTCTTTGGATGCAGTTCAGTGTGTGTAGTTGTAGCTCCGTCCCAGATGGTGGAGCAGTACTCCATTGTGGGTCTCTCCTGAGCTTTGTAGGGAGTTAGTAATTGGAGGGTAAAGTATTTTCTGGTTCTGAAGAGAAGGTCAATCTTTGAGATGAAGTCTTTTACTTTATACAGATTAATCCGTTAGAATACAAAGAGGATAGGAAGGTTATGATTACTTGAGGTGGAGGTAGTAGACGAGTCGAGAACAATGCGAGTTCCATGGAGGGTGGGTAGATTGGTCAGCCTGTGTGCTCTATGCTGATGACTATCTATGCTCCAACATTGGAAAAACTGTCACATCTCTTTAGACGTCTAGAAACACTTCTTGTAACAGTCCACTGTTTAGTGTTAGTTGAGGACTGCGGTATTAGACCTATGTTGGTAATATGTGATGATGTAGAGGGTGTTGTAACCCCTGTTTAAAATGCTCTGCCAGTTTCGACTGATACATTTCAATTAGAGAACTCAACTACATTACGGTGGAGAAACCGTGGCGGGTTGGTTAGTTCGTATCTAAATAGAAATAGTGAAAGTTGTCCAATCTTTCGGGTAGTGGACTACACAAATCCCATATATGTGATGTGTTGTTGGTGTTTTAGCCCCAGGTTATCTCTGATCGAACAGACCTTTGACCAAAGGTATTCCTGCCGTGACCATCCTTTCTTTTTCCTAGGCAAAGTAAACCCAAGATCACAACATCCAGCGTGTTCTTCTGTAAGATGTTAGGGGAGGGATTTGAGGGAGTTTTGACGTTTTTTTCTAGCAGGTCGTGTGACCATATAGAGAGTCCACCGTTACTTAGATTAAACTTCAGACTGAATATTGGTTTCTGGAAGCTAACACATCACCTACTGGGAACAAATTTTGGATTTAGTTAGGAGGGAAATGACAGAGGTCATTGTAAATGATACATGATCTGTGGGGTCTAGGAAAAAAATAGATTTAGCTACAAGACTGCTATAGAGGACAGTAGATTAAAGCAGTAGAGTAAGTAAGTAGCTTTAGTGGATAATAAACTAAAGGATGAGATAGTTAGTGAGTTAGAGAAGAATATTTAAAAGATCAGCTCATCCGAAGAAGTGATCAGAACAACTCTGTACCGCTTCTTGGTCACCAATCACAAAGGCGAAGTCGTCAGAGCTTAAGACAAACGTGCAAACAAATTATGATACGGAAAAGCTATCCGCTGGGTTCGAGTGACTTTGAGTAGTTGTGTGGAGTCTTCAGTCGGCACATTGCAGATCTGGGTGAAATCCGGAATCCGAGGAAACTGATGATTTTTTTATCGCTTAGTTAGGAGGTAGGGCAGTGCCCCATGACCCTTTTTTAGGGCCTCCGAGAGTGATGGGAGGGAGGGTGGGCGGAAGGTATCCTCAGACCAGAGACCTGTGCCAAATGCTTGCTAAAGGCACTCAACGGCTAGGCGGTGGTGTTAAACAAGGTGCCGGATTAAGTCTACCACCCACTGTGGGATTTGAACTCAGAACGCAAAGAGCCGGAACAAATACTCTGACGTCCTAACGATTCAGCCAGTCCACCGCTCTAGACTGGTACTTTATTTATCGAACCCGAAAGAATGAAAGGCAAAGTTGACCTCGGTTGGATTTGAACTCAGAACGCAGTGAGCGGGAACGAATACTGTTATGCATTCTACCCGATGCTCTAATGCTTTAACGACTCTGCCAATTCACCGTCTATATGCGTCGATAACAATTAGTCCATAGGAGAGTTCATAGAAGAGTTGTTGTGGAAAATAATATTTCTTTTACTCCCCGACACCAACCAAAGCGACAACATCACTTTCTCTCCCTTACTCATCACTCCCAACTGAAGGGCAAAGACCCAAAACATTAGATTTTACACTCTCGCAGCAATTAAACTAGTGGACATTTTTGAAGAACTGATCGATAGGAAGGATAGATCAGCGAGTGAGGAGATTATACTCTGCTACGACAGAAGGGGCTGCGTAAGAGGTAAGAAGTCGTGACTGTATTCTATTCGTACATGCTTGAATTGTTTACTTTTGTCTTAGTTGATGTGTTCCACAGGTGGCAGCTGATTGGTTAAATTCTTGTCTGTGTGGTCCATACATTTAAGCAAAAATGCATAGTTAAACATTTTGGTCAGAGGAAATTGTTCAAAACAATGATCACAACACCTGAACAATCTTGGGATGCCATAACAACACAAGACGTAGCCCAGACGCGAGGAAAAAAACTGGAAGACACCAGAAGATGATAAGATCACAAACTTCTGGTTGAAATATTTAACAGGGACATATAAGATTTTAGAAGTGACATTTAATAAGATACTGACGGAGCCGGAGCCGGAGACAGCCCTTGACTCGCTCTCTGAGGAGTAAACCATTGCAATCCTCAAGACTAATGAAACAGCATATTCTAAAAACTACAGGACCATAATCTGCCTTCCTACAGCTTACAAACACTTAACAGCAATAATATAGGACATTTTTAGTTGTCGTGTTATTGCGTGTTTGCATATAAGTGACTGTGCAAGCATTGTGTGCTAGAGTAAGGCTAAACAACAATTTCCTAATACATTAATAGAAGGCATCATTCATTTAGCATTTTAATTAATTCACAAATTATTAGATTGAAAACAAATTAGATTGGTCTATGAATTTCAAGGTAAATAAAGTTAACAACATTTTCATTTAGAAGACATTACAGTTCAGTGTTGTAGATAAACTAATATGAAAGTCTTAAGAGTTCAGAGTTCATAGAAAGAAATATCTATTACTAGTATTTTGCATATAAACAGCTTGTGTATATTTAAACTAAACATGTCTGCGTCTGTGTGTTCGTTCAAACCAGTAAAAAGAAAGAGAAGTGGGAAATGAGAGAGATATAGTGAGAAAGAAGTGGAAGAGAAGTGCTTGCAAGCAAGTTGGGTTTCTCTCTGATATGACTGGGTTGCTGTTTTGCTTTTATAGCGATAAGCAGCCGTGTGCCAACTTACCGCCCAAACCCGCACTCCAAGTAAGCTAAACGCTGGTTTGCTGAATTTGAGCGCAAATTTACAAATCATATCGAGACGAAGCAAAAACATGGCGGATTATGCATACTATGCATATAATTAAGATATTTACTATGTATGTGTGTATATGTTTGCGCGACAAAACAATGCACTATTAAACATGAATATAACAGAATATATAATAGCATGTATAATAGAATAAAAATAAGCATCTGGAAAAAAACAACTGTTTCCAGAAGCGCAGAATCGATGCTGCAAAGGCTCATATGACTAGAAATAATTACTGATCAACAAAGCTATAACTGAAAATTGTAAAAGGAGAAAAAAAGGGTCTGAGCAGGGCATGGATTGACTTCCAGGAGGCTTTTGACATAATTCCCCACACGTTCATCTTGGAAGCATTAGTCATGAGTAAGGTAGCACCAATAATAAGCAGATGCATTAAACATGTCATGAGTAACTGGCAAACAATCCTGCAGATACCGACAAAAGAGGGAATTATAAAAACTTAACCTATCTCTCTATAAGAAGAGGAATATTTCAAGGGGACTCCTTCTCTCCCCACATGTTCGCTAATACCTTTAACCAACTTGTAAAAGAAGACTGGACTCAGGCACAGATGCTATGGGAGGACACTCAACCATCTTTTGTATATGTACGACATCTAGTTGTACGCTGCAGATGATAAAGAACTAGAAACTCTGCTGCAGACAGTATACGGATTTAGTAGAGAAATTGATATGAGATCAGGATGAGGAAAATAGAACAATGCACCTTCAAGAGGGGGAAAATTAAGAACATTAATATCATGCTAGATAAAAAAAACAGGGATAAGAGAATTAGACCAAACACAGACTTACATATACTTAGGAATCAATGAACTAGACAGAATACAACACACAATTAGAAGAAACAGTTGAGACTGAATATTACAGGCGCATTAGATTAATACTTAAAACAGAGCTAAATATAATAAATAAGGTAATATCCTTTAGTTGTCCCAGTAATAAGTTATAGTTATAATATTTTCAACTGGACGCGAAATGAACTAGCAATACCAGACAGAAACACCAGATAAATAATGACTACATTCAGAAATCTGACACTGAAAGATTATATTTACCACAAATACTGGGTAGTAGGGGCCTTGTGCAACTAAAAAACTCTTATAGAATATCTACTGTAGGACTACAAAAATATCTAGTAAAGAATAATAAAAAATCTAATACATTTAGCTATAAAATACAAACAAAACAAAAAATCTGTTTTCTGTCTTCAAGGAAGCCATCAAATACAAAACAAGTTGAAATGACAGAAAGTTGAGGAGAAAGGTGAAACAACAACAGTGTGAAAAAGATAAAAACTAAGCTAAAACTGGGGCTACAGAATGTTATGCTAAAACAATGGCAAGAAAAGAACCTACATGACCAATACTTATTTTTAAAAAAACTGTACAGGGTGAAAATAGGCAAAGAAAATTTCAACGCTAGCTGAGAAGCGCAGGACTCAAAGCTGAGAATGAAGGATTTTGATTGCGGCACAGTTTCAAATCCTTCCCACCAGAAACCACCAAAAGCATGTAATGAAGCAGAATACAGTCAGTGCAGAATGTATACAGAGGGGGGGGGGGGACAAATGAATCACATTGTTTCTGGCTTTCCAATCTTAACCAAGAAAAATACATCTACAGGTATGGCAGATCAGGGGGCTTCATAGACTGGAAATTATACCAGCTTTATGAAATACCTACAGAAAAAAGGTGGTATCGGCATACATCAGAAACGGTCTTAAAGAATGACAAAGCAACCATAGCCTGGGATATGCCAATCCACACAGACAGGGAAAGAGGGGGTAATAGGCTGGATATTGTTATCAAACACGACTAGGAAAGGAAGTGCTTCCTAATAGAAGTACCAGTCCCAACAGGCGATAATGTATCTCCCAAATAAATGAAGAATATTATCCAAATATAAAGATCTGAAAATAAGTGACAACCAGAATGCGGGTACTGAAAACAGAAACAATCCTCTATAATAATACGTGCCTTTGGCAATGATGAAAAACAAAAACATGCAGATAAATACATAACGAAAACTCCAAGACTTACAAATATGCACAACATACAGAAAGTAGCATTATTAAGCACTGCACACACATATTACGTAGAGTACTTTCAATAAATTAGAGAATGCAAACCCGAAAGAAAACACTGCACATACCCAAGGCTCACAGATCTGTGTTCGGTAGTGCTGTGAAAGCACGTAATAAAACTAAAACTACTGAATAATATTAATAATAAAGAAGATGGGCGGATGAGAAAATCAATAATAATAGTAACTATAATTATAGTAATATTTCCTTTATTTGCTTTATTTTCCCCTATTAATTATTAATAATATATTCTATGATAGTGGCTGGCAGAAATACTAGAACGCCGGAATAAATGCTTTTCATATTTAATTTATCTTTTTACATTCTGACATTATATGCGGCCAGCGTCGTGTTATTTTTACATCCATTCGGGGTTCCATAAAATTAGTACCAATGTCATATCGAGATCTGTTCAATAGACCATACATATTTACAAACTTTGCCTTCTACCAATGTATTAAATGAATATTATATTCAGTAATAATAATAATAATAATAATAATAATAATAATAATAATAATAATAATAATAATAATAATAATAATAAGACTACCGAATAGCTTTCGATAGTGTACCTCACTCTTGGATTATCCAAGCATTAGAGATATACAGAGTCTCACCTGTAATTTCAGAGT
>JAOPJM010412778.1:0-11296 GCA_027124095.1 Muusoctopus leioderma | reverse complement strand
GGTACCACTGAAGACATCATCTTCATGTAGTGGATCTAGAGCAAGTCAGCCTGCCAAGCTATACCCACAGGAGTTGACGTAAAGAGAGCAAACAATACAGAAGAAAAAAGACTTTCAATTTAGTGAGATACAGAAATGTAATACAGCAAATAAATATGAACAATATAGATTTGAGAAACTAAAACACGTTGCTCTTTCCAAATGGATTCAAATTCTCATTGTGTAGTCGTATCTAAGTACTTAAATATCAATTGATTATAACCCATAATATAGCTACTTGAGTTAAACAATCCATTTCTCCTGCACATAGATTCATATTGTGAAGAGATGAGTGGATTAAATGACGTAATTCAAGTAGAACTTCACATTACTTCACTTGAGAATTATGCATGGTACAGGCGCATATTGGATCCAATGAAATGACAGTTTTCAGACACAGAAACTATAACAGATATATGTAATTGACATTATACTTTATAGTGCAATATTAGGAGTATTGTGAGGATGTTTGTCTCCATCAGTTTTTATGAAGCATGATATCATAAAGCAAGTAGTATTTATCTATTATAAACGACTGAACTAAAGTCAGAGAAATATACCAGAGTACTTAAACTACTAATTCAAATAACCCAGTTATTCATATTATAATATAATTGAGATGCTGGAAGCTATAAGTCATTGTACTAAATGCTTAGCCGTATTGCATTTAACATGTTTCATACATCATTTCAAATATAACGCGCCAACAATATGAATACCATTAAGATAATAATTGTTTTAGTTGACCCCATGACCAACAAACGAGACACATACTGTTATTATATACAGATACACCAATACTAAACACATAGTGATCTCATTAGCCAAAGGAAGGTAAAACGACATGACGCCATGTTGATTTTCTGGTTGTTACAACAACATTTATATATGATACCACCTTTATCGCGTTCACATGTCTCCATAGTGTTTAACATTAGTGTTATAATGTAAAGTACTATTGAACAATGCTTCTCAAAATAGAATAAATGTCAAGGCCGTCGTGCATTTTTTGCTAACGGCGGTATTTGTGAATCAACATTCACTCTCAATAGAAAGCATGGAATATCACATTGATGAATCGATATCTCAACACATGTTAGTTTATACCAATCTCAAACATTTACAGGAAAGATCACACAGCAAATTTAATACAAATCCAATATGATATTATAAATACATCTTTTTTAAAAATATTATTACCGTGTTTTTTGGCCTTTAGATTTTAACTTTTCCTTCAGAAGTGATACAAGTGATATATTAGAATTCGAGGAAAAGGTATATTGCAGCTGAGAGAAGTGAGAATTGGGCATCAACATTGATATAAAACGTTTCATATAAGACCATATCCTTTCTGTGGTGACAATTTCTAAACTGTTAGCAAATAATTTCAGCTTAAGATTTGGAATATCATTTACGAAAGTGTTTATTTAAATTATTTTTAAATATTTTAATAATTTAAAATAAATATTAACTTTTAATTAATATTAAGTTTTTTTAATATTTTTTTAAAAATTTGATATCAGATGACATCATTCAAAGTAAAATAATATATAATCTATTACTAAGTTTTGCTAGAATTATCACAAGAAAAAGTGAAAACATAGTATAACATGTACGGTAAATAATATAAAGGATCAGAATATACATCTTATCTACACAGAATGGTGACTAAAATTGATATAAAATAGAATTTTTCAGAATTGTTGTAGACGATACTAAAGCATGGGTTAAAGTTTAATTAGACGAAGCTATGAAAATGTTTTGTGACAGTACAACTGGACCTAACTGGACACCGGGATAAGCCATATTTCTTTAGCTGGTCTAATAATACCGAACATATCTTATTAAGATGGCTTAATGTTGATGCCATAAATAGTCTTCTAACTAATTACTTTTATAGAGCTTGTATCTGTTTTTATCTATATGTTACTTGCAGCAATATGCAAATAAATATTTTGATAAATAACACTAGGTAATATATGTTTAGTTTATGGGAATTTTGTGTTGTGTTTGTATGTATATTTTGGTGATGGGCTTAGAAATGGTTATATCCGTTTTTCATCGATATTTTCGGAAATAATTTTAGTTTTGTATTTAATTTTTATAGAATACTACCTTCACTTCGGGTTAAATGTTGGCTACATTTTTATTATAAAAATAAATCAAATTCATGAGTAATTTGCTCACAATCGTCAACACAAATATATTTAACAAGTAAAATAATTTAGAAACACACATTTCTTGTTTAATTTACACAAAATATTGGAAATAAATGTATTTAACAGTTAAAAGAATTGACAACTCAGGAAATATGTGACAGTTTAAACATTAGATGTGCTCTGATTATTCTCCCCGTTTCGTTAGCTAACTCTTTCAACGTGTTTAACCAGAGACCGTATATAGTCTTATATATTCTTATATAGTCTTACTATTGTTGCAATATCCTGGTGAAACTATGAACCGTCCTCTTCACTGACGTCTCCTAAATTTTCAGGGAAATATAAGAATAATGCAAGGAATGTACTTTTAAAGACATGCAGCAACCCATATTCTTACACCTTTCAATAAGCCTCACCAACAGCTTCTTTGGTTTCGCTAGAAATCTATGAACCACATCACCAAATATACAGCATGCTTCCCTTTCGATTCTGTTCATCTTTCTTTGGAGTTTTACTGGCTTCAACATCGCATTTACTTGTGGTCCTAAAAATATAGAAACTTTGACATTGGCATCAGAGAGCTTTGGAAATATAAAATGGATTTTTTGAAAGACTTCTCCTCTAAGGCATTTACAAACTGTTTTATCAAACCTTGTTTTATATGAAGTAGGAGTAAGAAAATGTTTCAGTTTCCAGAAGAGGTTGTCTGACTACATTTAACCTTCTTCTACCGTGGGGCGCCACTGAACTTTTCGTTAATGATTACTAATAGCCCTGTTATCCCATAAAGAAAGAATATATCCATCCTGAAAATGCAGCATAAATGCAAGAATCTTGAAAACCTCACATACATCCCGCTGAAAGTTTCCTTAGTAGATTTTGGCAAGTAGCTGTTTAACATTTGTTTAGTCTTCTTTTTGATTTCTACCGAATATGCGAAAATTTGGTTTCTACCGAATATGCGAAAATTTGAAACTGCCTTGTGGCTTCGAGTTGAGCTGTCTTTGAAGAGTCGCCATTCCTCGAGGTTATGCTTCAGTCCAACAGCAGTAAACAAATCACATCTTTCACATATTTCTAGTAACACAGAACTAATATCAAAGTAAATTGAAAATTTCGCATGCCTTTCTGGGTACAGAGTAATCCTGCAATCTTCACGTATTAAATTCCTATCTTTTAGCCGGATGTTCAGCTTCTGTCTTACTAAGTAGCCAACCATTCAGATGTAGCAGTCACCGCTGAGATGTTTCGGCTCTCTCCATATAACTGGGTATAGTAAATGGTATAGTCCTTCTTGCACTTCTTAACGATCCTTCTATATTAGATCGACAGCTCCCACATGAACGGCCCGAGGCTTGTCTTGCTCACTAATAGGCATTAGAAAGTACAGTCTATAAACTTATACACTCTCCAGAATTTGGTACCTATCATAATTGTATATGGTATCTGCTTTATTCCAACATAATATCTCCGAATATAACAGCGTATCTGTTGGAGTTTTTCATTCTTTACTTGTCATATTCAAAGCGTTAAGATTCACAACTCTAGACAACAATTTGAAATAGAAGAAATATGATTCTAGATATATACAATTTAAGATATTCAATATGTAGGTGAAAACGTTATTCACTAAAACATAATTAACTTACTAAAAATTAAAAGAAAATCAGTATTATAAGTGTAACTTGATAACGGTTGATGATAGAGAAACACATAATACTATTTTTTGAATCAGCACCCTAAAGGTAACAATAGACAGTAACAAAATCATGCTAAACAAAACTTGGATATATATATATTTTTTTTCCATTGAAGTTATATTAATTTAAGTATTGCGTGAGTGTACGCTTGCGTTTCTAAGAATTCTTATAATCGTGTTATATCTTTAATATGCTTAAGCGTGTGAAATAGATTTTTGATTTGGAGATACCTTATTGTGTATTACGCTTTGACTAATGTTTACCTACTAAACTGAAATTGAAGAGAACATTCTTCAATGTTAACATTGGTCTTTGAAATGAATGGAAAAGGTATAATATGGTGGTATATTCATTAAATTATTGATAAAAAAATATATTTGGTTTCTGTTGAACTGATATATAGATAGTATATTTTAAGTGAGACGTAAGAAAAAATATACGCTGTTTAGACTTTTCTAAGAGCTTAAGTGGCATTCATGGAGTGGTTATGTGTTATCCAGGGAGTGAAAACGTGACTAGATCTCGGACTGTTAAGGACACATCATTGCTAATATTATCACAGTAGAAGAGAAATTCATGTTTTAGTTTTGGACAAGATTCTACCAATTTTTCAAGCACATCACCACTGACTTTCGGACAGCCAGAGAGATCAAGGTAGGTTAAATTTGATAATACAGCAAACTAACATATATAATATAACATAGGGGTTATAGCATTGTAGCATTTAGATACGCCTCTCTAACTTTTTGTATTCAAACCCGACCATTGATACCTCTATTTTCCTCACTCCGGTGTGAGTATATCTAGTAGTATAAATGCAACGAAGTAGATTAAACAGTCATTTCACCCTCTACTTCACTATACATGTGTTACCCCTTACTGATACTATAAAACAATATATTCGAAGCGGGTCTAACATGTTGTACTGTAAATAAATTATAGCAACTATTCGTTTGTTAATCGAAGACATATAATCTTAAACACAAACCTCAAAGGTTTCAATTGTAAGAAATACCGGGACATGCACCATAAAACTGATGATGTTTAATGTAAAATTATGTTTCTCATACTGGGTCCTGAACACATTTGTTATATTTGCATATTTTCAGAAATATTTGTTTATATTTAAACCGTAAGATTTATCTACCATAACCCTCTTTGTCGGCACCGGATCATCTACTATCTAATCAAACCAAAACACTGTAACATCATTGTATTGAACATAACCTATGCAGCTTCAAACCCTCTGATACATAAAATCAGCTACGCTATAAACAAAATCTCTTTCGTTTGAGGTCCATCGGAAATAGCTCTTACACATCATCAAAAAATCAAATTTCGAAATACCGAAGCTACTGAAAAATTTACACGCACCTATACTACAGCTGTACAGTAGAAAAGCACTGTCTAGAACAACTGCGGGATTGAAATCCCTATTACCACCTAAGAAGCATATTTACAGCATTGCACCAACTTCAAGACAAAAAGCAAGAAAACAAAGTATGCCTTCGTACATCTCATCGTTTGCAATCTCTCGCTTTCCAAATTGGAGCCCACTCTTCTGGAGTCTACTAAGGGAGTCTACTAACATTGCAGAATCTTTCAATACAACAATCATCATCAAGCCCAGACGATGCAGCTACCATGTTTACTCTTTTCAGGTGCCTCTACGCGCCCACTCGCTTGACATACTAGATTTAAAAGACAAATTCATAAATAGTGTCTTTAAACAACGATGTAGACATTTGATGTGTGCGAAATATGAAAGTAAGATATATCATATATGTTTTAGCATTCGCTGAGATGTGTAATCGAATGCGTGACGGCACATGTAAACACATATCTTTTTATCTCTCCGTGGACAGAAGAATGCGGATTGGCCTTACCTGTTTCCGTTTTAATCAGGACTTTTTCCAGATACCACGTATCCACTTCATCTGCTCACGAATAGAAATATAGCTTATAGGTATTTATAGTCACTACATATTATGACTTTGATGAGTCGATTAGTGTGATTTGCAAAATTACGATTTCGTTGGTAATGTAGTCAAATAATTAATTAATGATGCACTCTCTTGTTAGTATTAGCTATTGTTGTGACGTGTAATCGATTACACGAGATCAGATGTAAACAAATGTCATTTGGTATTTCTTCATGAACAGACAAATAGGGTTTGGTATTTCTGAATTCGTTATCTGATTTAGACTTCATCATGGGCCATGTACACACTTTATCTGTCATGGATATATCGTATAGTTATTTATAATCCTGACATATTATAACTACGCAAGTTCTGTTAGTTTGCTTTATGTAATAGTGCTCTGTGGCAGCATATTAAAATAATTAATTCATGGAACTGCGTATATTGAAGAATCTGAAATTTAAAATAATTGATACCTTACTAATTTTCGTCATCGCTGAAATATGTAATCGTATAAGCAATTTCGCACATTATTAATTAACTATTTGACAACGTTGCCCAAAGAAGCACTATTAAGCGAATCAGACTGACCGATGTAGCGAAGTTTTAATACGTAGTGATAATAAATAGGTATAATGCATATTTCTCTTCGTGAGCGCATCTATGTGGTTTCTGATGAAGTTTCAATTAGAAACAAAGCTGTAAAGGAAATTATCTTTTTTCAGTCTATGGAAAGGTAAAGAATAAATGTGAATACATTTGTTTTCGTGTATTCGATTACACATCAGATCTATATCTAAAACTAGTAGATAAACATAAATGTTACATTTCCGATTATTCAACATACGCTGGTTAGTATATAATTAATTATTATTTGATATTGTAGTCATATGTCTTCAATGCGATGAGATGGTGTTCATCCAAAGAAGTAGAGTGCATTAATTTATGGTTGTTGAAGGAATGTGTATTTGCATAAAGTCTTTTCTTAAATAAATTTGCAGTAGAGTCAATGTAGTACCTACTGCTATTATGGGTCAATACCTTACACATATATACACCGTTTATATTGAAGAAAATGTCTACCCAGAAGGCAAGCGTTGGCATTTCTAAAGTTACACGTACTTATCTCCTCATTAGTTGGACCATTATTAGCCGATGCTATATGAGAGTTGCGTGTATCCCTACCCTACGTATAACTAGGATCAATTTGTAAGTGGATTCTCTCGAATATTTTATTATTAATACGAGTACTATTGATAGTGTCATTACTACCTATATTACCAATAACTACCGCTACATTATTCCAATCGATACTTCCCACAATTTCTTGAGTACTATTATCAGTTGTACAGCTGCGGTGAACATCCTCATATATATATATATATATAAATATGAATATATATATGTATGTACATATATATACTTACACATATATATATATATATATTTATATAAATATATATATATGTATATATATATATGTATTATACACACACACTCACACAAATACACACACACAGGCACACATACATATATATATATATATTTTTTTTTCAAATCAAAACAATATGATGGTTTTTCATTACGTCATTTATTGTGTAACAATCGTTTCTGCCTGATGCTAACTTGTACGTCAATATTTCTAATTTGCATAGGCATTTCGATAAATTGCCTGCTGGTACAGCTTAATTGACATCAGGCTTCTTCAGACAACATTAAAATTGTAACTCCAACAAACCTAATTTTAATGCTGTCTAAAGAAGCCTGATGTCAATTAAGCTGTACCAGCAAGCAATTTATCGAAATGCATATGCAAATTAGAAATATTGACGTATAAGTTGGCATCTGGCAGAAACGATTGTTACACAATAAATGACGTAATGAAAAAACCAACATATTGTTTTGATTTGAATAATATACTCTGTGAAGTTTAAACAACTGGAATGACGTTATAAAATATTGAACAGGCAGGAGTGCTAAAGCAGAAAGCATGTCAAATTATTAAAATAACGCTAACCAGGACTACACATCGAGTGCTGAATCTCGGGATTACTGGATTTAATGAATCCACCAAAGAAACAAATATATATATATACTGTGATTGGGTGTGCATTCAGCAAACAGAGGGGTCAATATCGATGGCAGGTTTAAGAATGTGTTTATCCAGTACTTAAGAAATATGGCAGCTTACATATGATTTATGTAAAATACTTCTCAGGGAGTTTAACAACACGGGGACACCCTTTCTTCAAACATAATCCTATATGGTAACTCTTATGTGTTTGAAGGCGATAATCGCTTGTATATGGTATAAGAAGCATAAGTCTCTGCATGTTATTATTATGTCCCTCTGATGTACTAAATTATGGGTCTTATAAATATATATAAAGGATCATCATCGATGTTTAAGATAGTGTTAATATCAACCTACATATGTTTTAAGAAATATGTGGGGAAAATGAGTTTTTATACGTGATTGTAATGAATATTGCAGTGGGGGGCTATCTAAACAATGTGAAATGACAAAATTCTTAATTTATGTGAATGTGTGTATGTGATACATATAAATGTGATTGTCAATATGAAGAATTAGATGAAACCAGTCGTGAGTTGGCGTGGATAATAATCAGCACTGTGTATGAGGGTGTTGTGTGATCACTAGTTTAAAGATTAACCTGGTGTGGGTGGTATTTTCAAATAATAGAGTAGACACTTTTCAAAATATGGACATCTACTGAAGATTTAAAGATTAGGGTTTAAATAGTAAGCAAAGGATTTCAATTGCATCAATATATAGTGCAGGCATGGCTGTGTGGTTAAGAAGTTCACTTCCATACTACAGGGTTTCTTGTTCAGTTCTACTGCGTGGCATGTTGGGCAAGTGTCTTCTAGAATAGCCTTGGTCCGACCAATGCTTTGTGAGTGAACTTGGTAGATGGCAACTGTGCAGAATTCCGTTGTATATATATATATATGTATATATATATAGCAGTTACAGCGTCGAAGACTCGTATTAGTCATTCAAAAAACACACAAAACTGTTAATTTTAGTTCATTTATTGTAGGTGTCAAAATGTTCGTCGCAAGCTTTGCTACCTGTTCACTGACACGATTTAACTGCGACACAGTGGAATCGTGTCAGTGAAGAGGTCGCAAAGCTTGCGACGAACATTTTGACACCTACAATAAATGAAGTAAAATTAACAGTTTTGTGTGTTTTTTGAATGGCTAATACGAGTGTTCCACGCTGTAACTGCTTTAGTTTCAACACACGATCTCAGATCAAATCACCTGCCAGACAAGTACAACTCCGAAATATATTTCCATTGCATCGAAACAGTTGTTATCACATTATACTTGTAAAAGACGGTGAGTGCTTTATTAGTAAAGAAGATGCAAAAATATAAATTCTTTCAACTACGTCAACCACACCAATCCTGTCATCGATAATATTGTTAGATATGATGATGCTTTCAAGATTTCCTATCACCAATGGACTACATATAGATCAAATAACTTTCTTATAATTTTATCAAAGAATACTTGGTGAGAAAAGATAAGAGACTCCGGAGAAACCTAGATTATCTTTCAGCACTTACGCAGCCTAGCTATCTTGATATAATTTCTGAAGAAAAGAAAACAACATATTTCCTTCATTTTCACGTTTTCCTCATCGTATGACTTATAAAACATTTTGTTCAGTTATTTAAGAAATACTAATAGTTTCTAACTTAGGCATAATGCCACAAGTTTACAGGGAGGAGTTAATCGATTAAATCTATCCCACTACTGGACTGGTACTGATTTTATAGACCTGGAAGTATGAAAAGGCAAAGTCGACGTCGGAAGGATTTGAATTCAGAACGTAAACGGCTGTAACTAAATATCGCAAGGCAATTTTGTCGTCCAACGCTTTAATAATAATAATAATAATAATAATAATAATAATAATAATTAATAATGATGATACTACTACTACTACTACTACTACTACTACTACTACTACTACTACTACTACTACTAAAATAATAATATCATTATTCGTTTATTTTAGTTTCAATCAGAAACCCATGGCAACAGGAGCTATGTCTGATATGCTATATAATGTATATGAAAATAAAGTAACAAACTAATATAGTAAAATGTAAAGTATATTAAAATAGCGCTAACAAACAGTTATTTCAATATAAGTATAATGTTGCGGTCAAATGGTGAGATGGAAAAAAACTTGTATGGTTCCATTATACAGGAACTAAGGAGTAATGTTTGGATGGCTGTATCAATCAAATATTCGGGTTGTGATTGAATTGGCCGATTCGATAGAACGTCCGACAAAATGCCTGGCGGCATTTGTTCCAGCTCTTTACGTTTTGAGTTCAAATGCCACCGAGTTCAACTTTGCCTTTCATTCTTCCGGGGTCCATAAAATAAATTCTAGTCTAGTACTGGGGTCGATTAAATCGACTAAGCCCTTCTCTCACATTTCTGGTCATGCCCTCAGCGGATTGCTAGAGTCGGTAGCACGTTGCAGTATTCGTTCCGGCTCACTGCGCTCTGAGTTCAAATCCTGCCGAGGTCAACTTTACCTTTCATTCTTTCGGGGGGTAAACAGTCAATTATTGGTGGTTGTTGGCCTTGTGTCTATGCTAGAAACAATTAGTATTCAAGCGAACGAACATCTCTGATAGAGAAGCAGATGAGTCTCCTCTTTCAGCACTGAGCCAGCCACAGTCTGTGAGCATAGAATCTACTCATCACCGTGAGGTGATGGATACTGGAAATAAGGTGGGAAAGCGTTGGGGGCAGCAATAAATGAAAGAAGAGGAGAAACAAAACGATGAGCCCAGATTAAAGGCAAGTAAGAGGCTGGAAGTCCACCCCCCCCTTGGAGAACCTGAGTATTACGGTTTTTCGAAATAGCAAGGAGAACCTGACGGAACAGCTGAACGAATTAAATGAGAGGGAGAGGAATAATGTGTTGATTGAGAAGGAGAGGGGGTATTTATATCGAAAACAAAAATGATATACTGTTGGTAAAAACACACCACAAGTCTATATACAGCTAACGAAACACTGCATACACTGTAGGCCCTACAGGATGTCGGATAATTCACTGTTCACCCAACTCAAAGATGCTCAAGAGTAAATTCAGAGTACTCAGTTTGCAGAATGTGATCATAGTGGAAAGTGGTCGGAGACAGGGGGTGCTCTGATCCTACCTAGGTGGCAGCTTCTCACCCCTCAGTACGTGGGTTACCTATATTTTTTTTGTGTACTAAATCTTTAACCCGTTTTAATATGTTGTATTACGTTTTTGCCCCTCGTCGTTATATATATATATATATATATATATATATATATATATATATATATGCAAGGTGGGACGAACCAAATCCAGAAAGGCACGGTTTACAAAATCCAAGATCCAGGAAGACACGGTTTACATCACGAATAATCCAGGAGGAAAAACAACGAG
>JAOPJM010412570.1:0-11297 GCA_027124095.1 Muusoctopus leioderma | reverse complement strand
TTCCTTTTTCATTGCTAGCCAGGAATGTATCGAGTGCTTCTTGAAATATAGCTCCGGTTTAATTACCCACTAAAAAATATACATAAATATATATATATATATATAAATATATATATATATAAATATATAGGCGCAGATGGCTGTGTGGTTGAGGAGTTCGCGTCGCAACCGCATGGTCTCGGGTTCGGTCCCACTGCCTTGCACCTTGGGTAGGTGTCTTCTACTATGGCCTCGGGCCGACCAATGCCTTGTGAGTGGATTTGCTCGACGGAAACTGTAGAAGCCCGTCGTATATGTGTGTATGTGTTTGTGTTTGTAGGCTCACTCCCCTTTACAAGTCCCATACTATTTTTAATCAATTTAGATTTTGGAGTTGTCTCCCTTACCTTTCTTTTCGTTACAGGTGTAATTTTATTTGATTAAAATCATTTTTGGATCACTGCATTAAAAATGTTAGCCTCTAATTAAGTATACTTTTATGTAATTCAAACAGCAGAATAAATCTTATGTTGTGGGGAAGAAGTCTCACATTTTAGGCAGACTCTTCATTGCAGAGTAAACAAATGTCAACTGGTGTTGAAGGAAATATAAACTGGGATTAGTGAGAGAGAGAGAGAAGAAGAAGAAGAAATGGAGATGAGAGAGGAGAAAGAGGTAACAAGTGTTAATGGGGGGAGGGGGCAACAGTCAGAGAGAGGAGAAAATAAAAGGAACTCCTGCAGATTTGAAAAATGTTGGGTGGAGGAGAGAGGTAACAAGAAAAAGCTATACAGACATACAAATGCACACACACATGTGTGTGTGTATGTCAACCCCACTCACTCCCCTTCCTCCCCCCTGCTTTTATTTCCTTTATTTATAATTTTATTCCCCCCCCCCACAATTTTTTCTTTTTCATTTTTAATTTTTTTTATTTTCCCCAAAACAAAGTTGCCTCCCTTCCTGTTGGACCTTCTTCCGCTTCCGTTCTCTCTAGTCAAAAAACATAGTGTAACCTCTCAGTTGTGTGTTTTTTTCCTCTCCCCCTGTCTGTCTCCTTTGAAGGGCTGTGCCCGAAACGTCGAACTATTTTCTGTTTCTAAAGTGTTACACTAATACCTGGATTACTCTTTACCCTGTGTTGTTGTTTTTTTTCCCCGTCAATTTTGGACATATATATATATATATATATATATATATATATAATTCCTGTCTAGAGGGAAGAGGGCTTGTATTCATATGGCAGCGGCAAATGGATTTGCAGTTTCAAGCCTGTGGCCATGGCAGCAGCGCCGCTGAACAAAACCGCTCGCAACAGAAACAAATATAGAGATATATCTTCATAGCCCGGGAAACCAAGAGAGAATGAGGGCCACTAGAATTCACATTGATGCACCGGAAATGAACATGGACACAGTAAAGTACACACAATTAAGCATACACAATTCGGAAATACTTGAACTGATGTACTGTGGGAAGCAGTTCTGTACCCTGAAAGGTCTTTGGGTTTACAAGTGAAGATGGTGTATGCAGAATCACAATGCCAGTCAGACAATAAGCGTTGATAGTACCCCAGAGGCAAACCACAGAGATACGTGTAATGTGAACAAAGTTTAGGTGGCCTGAAGCAAATGAACTGTCAGACTACAAGGAGTTTGAAAGTGCAGCACTGAAGAAGAAGACCAAGAGAAAGAAGGGATTGTTGGTGGAAGAAGTGCTCCAGATACTCACCAATTTAATCTACTATACAGGTGAGAAAATATTTGGCACCCTAAGTGGAGACAGCAAGAAGAAAGTGTCAAAAGACAATAGCAGGAAGAGTCACATTATAGAAGTCAAGAGTAAGAAGTCTTTCCAGAGTAGGTGAGTTGAGGCAAGTAAAGAAGAAAAGGCACTTTTGAAAATGATGTTGAGAAGTGCCTCTGCCAGCTGACCAAATCAAAAGGAAGGAAGGAAAGGAGAGGGCTCAAACAGCAGTGCTGAAGGAGGTTTATTGAAAACCCTTACAAGCATGTGAATGGACTGTTCCAAGGGAGCAGAAATGGTAACCTGACATGCAGCAGCTGACAAGCTGGAGACATACTTGTGCAATATGTATAATTACAATCTTCAAGATACCCCTATAGGACCCATACGGCAGCATCTGGAGGAAAATTTGATCTTAAAGACCTTCGAATGAAAGAACTCCAGGACTTCATCAAAAAGGCATGACCAAAGAGTGTACCAGACCAGGATGTGGCACTGTACAAAGTTTACAAGAAATGTCCCATTCTGACCAACAAACTATTTCTCATTCTACAAAGAGTTTGTGAATCGCTGGGCAAAAGCAGAAGGCATCCACCTTCCCAAAGAGCAGAACTCACCAACTCGACCAATTTGGGCCAATATACCTTCTAAAAGTACATGAAAAAATATTCCTTGGCATTATTGCCAGACGAGTGATGATATTTCTGTGGGCTAATGGTTACATCGATGATACAGTGCAGAAAGCAGGAATTCCAGGAGCATCAGGTTGCATAGAACATGTGGCTATGATCTGGGATGTCATACAGAGAGCAAACAAGGAGAAAAACTCCTTGGCAGTTGTGTGGCCTGACCTGGTAAATACTTTTGGGGCAATTTTACACAAACTGCTTGGGTATGTTATGGATTTGTTCTGGATCCTACCTGAAGTCAGCATATTGATGATGGATTACTACAGCAGGTTTTACATGCACTTTACCTCAAAGAATTATACAATGGCTTGATACAAGTTGGAGCTAGGAATTGCAGTTGGGTGCAAAAATATCGATCATATGGTTTATACTTGGAATGGAAGTCATCCTACGAGGCACAATGCTTCATGACCACAAAATGAAGATCTGCTCCCCAAAGAAAGCTCTTATCGCAAAGTCAATGGTGGGAACCCTGTGCAGACTGGATGAGTTGATAAGCTGGGTAAGGATTCATTTCAAAGCAAAGAAATCGTGTATTGGAACCCTATGCAGAAAGAAGTGAAGTATGAGATTGGAGAAGTCATGCCTACGATAGAGGAGGAGCATGTGAAGAGCCTGGGGAGATTGTATTATGGGTCTCTTAATGATAGAGGTGAGGGGATCAAAATCTAGAAAATGGCAGAGGATGAACTCTCAACAATCGACAAAAGATTGCTCCCAGGCAAGTTCAAGCTTGTATGCAGTTTGCACTGTATCCCCAGACTGCAATGACCACTGATGTTGTATGAAGTTGCACTGACACATGTTGAAACCACTGAGCAGAAATACATTGTTACAAGTGGCTAGGATTGCCACAGACCTCTGCATGTGTGGCGTTGTACAAGAACAGTGGTCTGTCAGAATTACCTATCCCATCAATAGTTAAGCAGTATAAATGGGGTAAAGTGCAAACTGTACCGATGATGTGCCTTTCGAATGATTATGTCATCCATTCCTCTACTCCAGTGCTCAAGACTGGGAGAAAGTGGATGGTATCTGAGGTGATGGAGAATTTTGTGGTGTCTCTAGAATATGGGGTATAGTAGGTCCCACACAGACCAATAGAGAAGGCTTCGGAAATTCCAAGTTCAGACTATACCATGTCATGAATCAGAAGGAGAAAATGGATGCAGTAGTCAACCAAGTAAAGAGAGAAGAAGCGAGAAGTCGCTATGTGGATTTAGTGCAATGTAGCTAACAGGAATAATGTCTCTTGGAAGGAGTTTGTGGTTGAGCGGGAGATAGGACAGAATGAACTTTGGTCATGGGAGCTGGCCAGAACTAGTTTTCTGGTTCTCTCCATCTACGACAAGCTTCCTAGTCTCACAAACCTAAAGCATTAGCAAATATAGGAGAGTGGTGTGTGCAAATGCGGGAAGGTTGGAATGATGATGTACATACTCTCCAATTGCCCTCTAGACCTGGAGCACAGAAACACATGGCGGCATAATGAAGTACCTAGAGTACTGGCTGATGCAGTGGAGGAGAGGATAAAGAGAATTAACAATGGAGAGAAACCACAATTAGTGGAGATCAGAAGGATAAAGTTTTGCAAAGAAGCCAGCCAGTGTGAGAAAGAAGAATGATCCAAAATGGGATGGGATTTGGGAGGTCTCAGTTGACCTTGATGGTAAATATCACTTCCCCACTTTTACAACGATGCAAGGAAAGGAAGGTGGTAAAGATGGTAGAGCTGACAGTCCCCTGGGAGGCGAACATCGGCTATGCATTTGACAGGAAAGACAGAAGATACAGTGAGCTGGTTGAACTCTGCAAAAATAGTGAATGGGAGGCAAAGATACCTTCTTGTGGATATAGGTGTTGGAGAATTTATTAGAGCCAAGGTTAACTTGCTGCTCAAGAGCCTTGTACTAGCTGCAAAGGAAAGAAAACACCTTTCAAGAAAATTGTCAGAAGCTGCTGAGAAAACGAGCCACTACATCTAGCTAAAGAGAGATGAGTGGTGTGTCTAATACAGTGAGGAATGTTTATTCAATAAAATCAAATGTTGAGGTTGACTCAGAATCACAACATCTGACTCAACTAATTTCATGCTGTTGTGCAGGAGTTTCATCGCCTACATCAGTGGGTGACCCCGGGTAGCTCTGGTGTCATGGTGGAAGGGGCCAAAACACCTAAGAAGCTACTTCACCACCTGATCAGACATCAACTTCTGCATTCAGAGACAGACTACAGCAGTACCCTCAGCACATGAGTGTTACCCCAAGTATACAGAGAGAGAACAACACCGACATACGCACACATATTTCAAAAGGGATTGAAACTTGTGTGGCCTATTAGTTAGAAGCTCCTGTCCATCCTGTAATACACAATCCAGCATCTTTAAATTCTCCTGTTATGTATGTTACACTTGTCCCTTTATCTCCAACAGCACACTCATAACTGGCTCCAAAGCTCAATTCCACATAACTGACTGCTTTGATTTCACCTCCATCAACCTTGTATATTGTATCAAATGTAAACTTATGGAACATAAAAAACAGCATGGCCATTTCCAGAAACCTGTGCATTTCTGGAAAAGACCATCCAGGACAATCTTTAGCTCATGCAGTAAATAGCAAAGAGGGTAGGCAGTAGATCTGGCTTCAGTGAGACTCAGATCAATTTGGATTAGTGGAAAATTGTTGACAGAGTAGACCATCAGTACATGGCAACTGTTCTGTGTACAGCCAGTTTTGTATTAGATAAATTGTACTACCTAGATAATATAATTTGTACTGGAGGTCAATCCTGGGAATGGTCAAAGTGCAAACAAGATGAAAGAAGTTAAAAAAATTGTCACTTTTATAGCCAACTGCTAGAAAGGTAGATTATATAAGGTATGTGTCTGGAGTGTTTCCCTATAGTGATAATTGAAGAGGAGCAAGTTGAATATGGTCCATTCAATGTTCAATGTTAATTTATGAAGATGTCTGAGCACAATTTAGTTGAGACGGTGACTGGGAATCAAAAGCATTTGTTAAAGTAAGTAAATGAGATGATTATGTTTGATTATGTAATATCTGGATATGTAACGTAAATAGATGATGTAAGCTTGATGAAGAAGTTTGAAAGTGTAAGTTACTTATGGTAGAGATTTATGAAGTATGAATTGGAAGGGATGTTGTACGTCTCAAGAAAGGTAATATAGGATTGAGAAGAAACATGGAAAGATGCTGTCCAACTTATACCAAAATGCAAGAAGAATATTGATAGTGATGGTGAAGATAGTGGTGATGACAATGCCACTCCTGATTGTGATGATAATATTGATTTCTTACAGTGGTATAAAGCCATACATTTGTAATGGAGGGGTTTAATCAACTGAATATGACTAGTTCTTATTTTATCGACTTTTAAAAGGCGAAAGCAATATATCTCAGCTTCAAAGCAATATATCTCAATATAACTTCAAAGCAATATATCTCAGCTCAGAATAAATTGTAGTAATCGAGATAATAACCATTAGAATCTACACATTTTTGTCAACAAGAAACAAATTTATTTATTCTACTACCATAGAATTCTGGAGTCCTGGAACCGATGAATTCTTTGAAGGCATTTTGAGCTGCTGCTTAGTTGTTGAAGACCTTCTTTTGCAGGAAGTTATCGAGATGCTTGAAAAAAATGGTCTGGAGTGTAAGCTGGGTGAAGTAGAGTTCCATAGCCCAGTTCATTCAATTTCTGTAGTCATTTGTGAGACATGAGGTCAGGTGTTATCATGGAGAAGAATTGGTACTTTTCGATTGACCAATGCTGGGCGTAAACACTGCAGTTCTTGGTGCATTTTGTCGATTTCCTGGAAATACTTCTCTGCTGTTGTTGTTTTGCCAGGATTCAAGAAATAGTAGTGGATAATTCCACTTACCAACCACCAAACAGTGGCCATAGCCTTCTTTTGATGCAGCTTCAGTTTGGGAAAGGGTTTTGGTACTTCACCTCAGTCCAGCCACTGCACGGAATGCTGTCTGTTGTACAGAATCCATTTTTCATCACATGTCTTAACACAATTAGGAAATGAATCGTTTTTGTTGTGCAAAAGAAACACAAAGCAAACTTTGTAATGGCATTTTTTTTTGTTCAGTTTGTGTGGCACCCAATTGTCAAGCCTTTTTGACTTTCCAATGTGGTGCAAATGTTGAACAACTGTTGAACGGTCAATGTTTAGTTCTGCAATCGCTCAAATTGTTTTGCGTAAGTCCACTTCAATAATGGCCTTCAATTGAGCATTGTCAATTACTGAAAGTCGTTTCTGACCTTCTTTATCTTCAATGCTCTCATCTCTACTACAAAATTTTTGGAACCAATGTTGAGCTGTATGTTTGTTGATAGTCCCCCGGCCAAATACTTGGTTTGATATTGCTAGCAGTTTCCGCTGCTTTGCATTCCATTTTGAACTCATGCAATAAAATCGCATGAATTTGTTTTGTTTTTTCCATCTTTAATTTGACAGCCTAAAATAAATAAGAATAAACAGTGAAAGCAAAACTATTAGCATAAATCAATACACGAAAATCTGTGCTTCAAAATGGTATATTATATGAACATAGTTAAATAAAAGTTTATTCCAAACCAAGCATCAAAGTTTAAAATAACAAAACCCGCAATTATTTTTGCATCAACCTAATATATAGTTTCTTCTGATCAGAATGGTCAGATGTTAACAATGATAATCCAAATCAATTTTCAGATTGTCTACACCCTGAGAATCTGTAGGACACCAAACTGCTAGGATAAAATATGTAGTACCATAAGAAGTTTAGTCAGTTTTGATTGACCTTTTCAGGTGGGTACTTGTAATACAATATAGCAATTAGAAACTTGTTCAGAATTACAAGGATAAACTATATACACACTTAGGTAAGTGGATATCAGCATATTTAATTACTGGAAAACTAAGAAATTAAAGTAGTATCAAATGTGTAGTGATAAAAAATACTACTATGCTGCAGCATGGCCATAGCTGAATGACTGAAACCAATGAATGAGTAACAGAAAATTCTGGATATCCTTTTTGCCTTATTGTGGCAAAGTATAGTCTCACCATAACTTTGTAAAGTAGTAGTGAATGAATTGATAAGTAATTATACAGAAATATTTATTCTTTAGGAAAGAAATTGTTGGGAAAACTGTGAACCATGAAACTCTTTTGTCAGTTTTCAAAAGGTGGAATATGAAGTAGTTTTGTCATGTAACACAACACTATGATACTCTACCTCTAGCAAATATGGTTATGTATGAATAAACCCCTGGTAAAAGAGGTATAGGAAGGCCTTGAATGGGGTGGTTATGCAACATCAAGGAATGGGCAGGGATGAAGATGGCGGAAAACTTGAGGTTAGCTGATGATCATGAAATATGGAGGGAGGAGGTTGTGTCTCTCATTGTGTACCTAAGACCTCCCTAGGCTATGGATATTGATTGATTGATATATTTGTTGGCATAGAAAAATAGAATTGTTTACAAATTAGATAATTCTCAGATACCCTCCAATGATAAACAATAGGTAGGTAGGTGTCAGTATGGATCATTAAAGTAGAATATAATATGTACTGAGGAAAAAATAATATTAGTTGATGCTTAATGATATTTTTTTATTTGTTCAGCAAGTACAGGAGACAACTCAAGATATGTTTCTGCATTATTTTGACTTATTCTGAGAAGCATAACCTTACCATCACTTACTACATTTGATAAAATGTATTAAGATGGGTAATAAAATGGCGAGGTGATGAACAAGAAATTCTGACTAGTTTACAAAGAAATCAACTTCTGTTCATTGAGAAAACATTTTGATTTCTATGGGTTCCAACCACCACATTGATTAATGGTTAATGTCTTTCATTTACTAATATCTAATTGTAAAAGAACTAAAAAGAGACAAAGCCAAGCATATTTGTTCTTATGCAATGCTGAATTTGTTTAACATCAGTCATATTCATAAGTTGGAATTAGAAATAATGTTTAATACTTTTGTATTATTTCTCATGTAACACTTGAGCTGTTATAATCAAACTATTTTGTAATTTATATGGTGATTGGTTATTTTTGATTTAATCTATTGACAAATATTGTCTATAAGTACTTTTATTCATTTGAAAAATTTTCTTTGCTTTATCTGTTAATTAGTTGTTCCAATACATTAGAAGTCATTTCCACTTTTACCTGTATTTATTCTTATGCCATGATGTCTTTGTTTTGAATTTTGGTTAATTGAAGATAGAACAAAAATTGCAACTGCTTTTAAGGATCATTTCTCAAGTATGTGTTACAACAGTATCTGATAATATTAGCTTTCATTGAAATTTACAATCCTTCACAAATGCTGATTCAGTGGTTAAGATTTTAAATTCATTGTTGAAGCTAGAGATTTAAATATTAGATAAATATTAGATATACAAAAAATGGGTTATATTTTTTGAAATTATTATAGAAGGTTCCAATTTTAAATATGAGATTTTCTATGGGGTTTCTTGTATAGTTCTGAATTAAAAGTGATCAAAATCAAAAGCAATTAGTTATAAATTAATTTTAAATGATAAGAAAAGGAGCCTGAATTTGTATAAAAAAGAATAAGTAGTAACTTAATACAGAGGTTGTATTGGAAGGATATCTAATTTGTACACAAACAAATTTCATATTGTGTAATGATGGATGATGTCCAGAGCAGATGTTAAATCCCAGAATAAAGTGATAAAAACTATGAAAAGATAGTTAAGTAACTTAGTAAAGGACAAAATATAAAAGAATCTTTGATATTCATCATGAGGTATTGGAAGATATTTTTTCACTTTAATAGTCAAGTAATATTTTTTTTAATGACAGAATATATAGTAATAAGTTTTATAGTATTGTTACTTTTATGTAGCTTTCAAATATTTTATGTTGTTATCTTTCAATCGCTGTGTTAAGTTGTTTCTAACCTTGGTTATGGATGTAAAAATATTTTGCCAGGAAAGTGTAAGGTTAAATTGACAGACTTCCTTTAGATCTGCCACAAAATACTTTTCATTAAAGCAAGAGTACAAAGTCAGTCTGAAAACTTTACAATGAAAATTCTTTATAGCGTATATGTTTCTTATTAGTGTTTTAAATATATACACTATTATATATAAAATATATATAAAAGTGTATACATGTTTCTTATTAGTGTATATAAAATATACACTACATATATAAAGTATATATATTCCATTTGTGTGTGAAGAAGTCATCAACAATGCAAATTTTTTTTTTCTTCTTTAAATATATCGATATTTCGAGCACATGGCCCTTAATCATCACTATCATTTCTATTCCTGTTCTATCATGTCTGAAGGCTATGAGCCCGAAATATTGATATATTGAAATGAATGTCACCTATTTCGAATAATAATTGTTTCTAATTTAAGCACAAGGCCAACAATTCCCCAGTACTTTTGACTCGGCGGGATTTGAACTCAGAGCGCAGTGAGACAGAAAGAATACCGTAAGGTATTCTGTCCGACACGCTAACGACTCAGCCTAATAAAAACAAAATCTGCATTGTTGACAACTTCTTCACTCACTGAATTTTTATTTACACAAAACATCTAACAAGCTTTCTCAAAACCAAAGAAAATAAAATCCATATAAAAGTGTAGGATTTTTTCTTTTTTTGGTTATTTGAATTTTTTTTTTACTTTAATAATTTATTTTATTCTATTTTATTTTATTAAAATAAATTATAATTTGTGTTGAGATTCAAGAAAAAACAAAACTATTTAAAATTATAATTGAAAATAAAAATAATTAGTATACATTAATTTTACATCTATTTCAAATATATTACTTTTATGGAATAACTTTCACTTTATAGATAAATCATGTGATTGGTATATTGTGTTTTACAAACACTTGTTTGCAAAATAAAAGTCTATTTATGTATATAGTTGTCTAAGCTAATATTTTGTTGTTAGAAACAAACTTTTCACACGCTTCTCTTACTACTTAACAGATTAACTTAACTATTGTGTTTCTTTCTCTTTTCACTACTTAATATTTAATAAACAAGTTAATTAATGCATTTTACACAAGCTTCTTATTTAGGTATATGAGATTATTTTTAGATATACACTATGATTTTAAATGAGTGCATTCATTTATAACAATGGTTATTTGAGAGGTGTTACCAGATGTACCGATTTCCTTTCTTTTTTCAACCAATCACACTTCTAAAATTTTAAACCACTTTCTTATAACTCACCTGGTTACCAACTGCTGGCTTTAGTTAGTATCATAGTAGTAGCTACTTATCAAGACATTCACATAAAAATACAAAAGTAAGTCTCACAGCTGATGCTCTAATGTTCATTGGTTGACATTACATATTTATTTCTAAATTTAAGAGTCGTTGGATAACAACAATGTTATTGATAAGTAAATTGTTTATTATCATTTGTGTATGTCATCTTTAGAAATAGTCTTCAAGAAGGAAATAGAACTACTAACTTGTTCAGTTGATGTTTATTACATGAAAAATTCATGCATAACTTTGCTTTCAACTAAATATCTCTTGTGTTTTCCACCTGAAATAAGTAACTCAAATATATTTTATATCTGGTTTGTGTTATAATTTACACTACTGACGGATATTTACACCATGGAAAATAACTGTGAAGAAAAGTTGTTTGCTGAAGCATTTGCATTACAAAATTGTGTAGCTTTGAGTGGTAAGTATAAATATTGATTGAAACAAGAAACTTTTTTAACATGTTTCTCCTGTGAAAACAACACTAATTATTACATTTATATATATATATATATATAATATAGATGAGCGAATTATCTGATAGATAAACCGAAGCTATATTTCAAAAAGCACTC
>JAOPJM010412045.1:0-11299 GCA_027124095.1 Muusoctopus leioderma | reverse complement strand
CTCATATTAGCCATTCAAGAACACACAAAACTGTTAACTTCACTTAATCATTTATTATTAGGTGTCAAAATTTTCGTTGGTCCACTGCAACTGGTTTGAAACTTGGTTACTGGCAGAGATTTAAATTTAAAGAGAAAAAAAAAGAAATGTTTTTTTCCTTTCTTCTTTCTCTTTTCTTTTTTCTTTCTCTTTTCTTTTTTCTTTCTCCTTCTTCTTTTCCTCTCTCTTATATAGGTCAGTCATTTAGGTTCTCATCACATGGTTGTTTTGGTTTTTGATTGGAATTTCTCGGTGTGTACTTTTTCTCTCGCTCTTCCTTTTCTCTCTTTATAGCATTTTAAGCAGAATCAGAATTTAATTATTACAAAGATGAGGCTTACAGGGAGCGGTAGTAGTAGTAGTAGCAATTTAAATAAAGAGTAAATCAAAGAAAAGAAAAAGGATGGTAAGTGCTTGTATGGATTAAAATATTTTTTTTTTTTAAAGTTACTGAGGGTGGGGTGTTGAGCACCTCTTGTGTATGGTGTATTGGTGTCACCCCATTCAGACTTGCGGTTGAGGCTTGGCTTGTACCCCCGTATGCAGACAGACTCTGTGACTTGCCTTAACATAGTATCAGAAGGATGAATAGATAAGATATCTAACCTAAGTCTATTTATGGAGCCATTATGGCTGTCTAGTGCATGCTGGTAGAAAACAGAGGTAAGTCTCTTTTCAACATAGCAGTTCCAATGTTCCTTGAATCTTTTGCTAATACTCCAAGATATTTCACCTGTGTAGGATTCAGGGAAATCTGCACATGCCCCTTCCAGGCACCTTATACGGTACACAGTGTTTCTAGCCTTGCAGTCGATATGCGGGTTTGAGGTACATACCATGCAGTTATTTTGACAGGTGTCATTGTCAAAGGGGTAGGACTTGCAGATAACAGATTTAATGGATCTACCTGTCTTTTCGACTACTTTGATGTTAAGGTTAGTTGCTCGGAGGATTTTCCTAAATTTACTGGTTAATTCACCGTACGGTGTCGTATCTACAAAGATAACGCTATCAAATTTCTCATTATTATACCACGTATTAAGCTTAGTTATCTTATTATTATCTCTAACTTCCCTGTTCCAGAACTTGAGTTCTGGAGTTCTGGAAGTTCGAATGCTTTGATAGAAATGTTCCATCAATATTATTTATGCCGTTGTTTAACCTCTGCTCAGCCCTGATTGAGCAAAGCTATGATCAACGGTGTTCAAGCCGTGACCATACCGTCTTTTTGTAAGGCATAGTGTGTATAGGACTACATTATCCAATGTGTCTTTCCTGCACTAAAACTGTAGAGTGTGATTTGAGGGATATTTGACTGCTATATTTTTATCGGCTAGTCAGGAGGGAAGGCAGTGCCTATCACTTTTTTTCTGGGCCTCCGAGACTGATGGGAGGGTGGGAAGAAACTATCCTCAGATAGGAGGCCTGGCTCGAATGCTTGCAAAAGAGTGGACTCCGCTAAAGGCACCCAAAGTGTCAGGTGGTGATGTTAAACCGGGTGATGAGTTAAATCTACCACTCAAGTGAGCCACGGCGGGATTCAAATTCAGAATGCAAAGAGCCTGAACAAATACTGCTAGGCACCTCGTCGAACGCTTTAACGATTTCGCCAGTCCACCGTCCTAGACTGGTACTTATTTATCTGCCCCAAAAGGATGAAAGGCAATGTAAAGGTGACCTCGGCGGGATTTGAACTCAGAGCGCAGTGAACCGGAACGAATACTGTAAGGCATTCTATCCGATGCTCTAGCGACTGTGCGAATTCGCCGCTAATTTCTAGCAAGTCGTGCATAGTTTTACTCTAAAATGTGTTAACGTATTTGATATCTGTAGTGGGTTTTTTTTTATTGTTTGGGTTTTTTTCTATTTCTGATGCTTGTGAATGGGAATTGTATTATACTTCATAACTACGAGAACCTCTGATATGGTTTTGTTGAAGTGGAAAAATTCTCTTTTGTATCCTACCGGAATTTGGGGAGAACTCTTTGTACATTTGTATAAAATTACTTTTCTTTCAGGTCAACATTGTGCATTTACTTAAGCAAATTATCACAAATCTTTTATATGTTTCAACAGAGATTTTGATATTCATTTTTAAACCGTGGTTTGAACTTCAGAGCAAATACCAATGATTGTAACTGTTATAGCTATTAGTGTTGGTACTACTACTTGCCACTAAGTCGGTGTTGTATTAAACTTATACTGTGTAATGTTGATAACTTGATTTGTAGTTATTTGTAACAAAGCCACTTCTGTGAAAATTTAGTCTGTGTTGCATCAACAAGAATTAATTAACATAAAACCTTCTGCCTGTTCGTTAGGTGTTCGCGGTTAAACCGTGCTCTGGGTATATGATATTCCAAAGTTTTTCAGTCTGTATACACCAATGTTTGGGATTAGATTATAAATATGCATTGTATTATATGTTAGGATGGTAATTTTGCTATTGTTCGGGTTGGGATGGGGAATTCGTCTTATATATATATATATATATATATTTGTCTATTCTGTGTATTTATTTATATCATATTTTTAATATCGTTATATATATTGTATAACGTTTTTGTCCCACGCCACGTTTGTCCCACGAAACTCTAGGTGGCTTCTCGTCAGAGAAAGGCCCCCTAAAAAGTGAACATAAACGTAAGTACACAGAACAAACAAACGAAATAAATGGAGAATAAATTTAATTTCACAGCCAGACTCACCATTTGTACACGAACAAAAAAATAATGATATTTTAACAGTTATAAACGTCCATTTGAACATTTTGAACGATACCGTTACCAACAACAACAACAACAACAACGTTAAGACGCACATACATTTTGACAAACGAAGAAAACAAATCCATTTTGATGAGCGAAAGTGTTGTTTTGAGCAACACAGACGGGACTGTTCACAATTCTCTTACTAGCGTTGCTAGCAATAGAGAGAATGTGAACATGTGGTACCTAGCAGAGAAAAGACTGACGTTAACAAGGAAAACGCCTTCCTACCTGTCTGAGATCTTTATCCAAGAGCGAACTAGGTGGAAGTTCACATCTCTCTGCATCTCTAAATACACAGTGATTTTCCTTATGCCTTCAAATGTGGCTCTGGCCGATATGTGGAGCGATATCTCCTCCACCGATCGGGGCAAGGCATATGAGACCGTACGTCTGGTTTTCAAAACTGAGACAGGGTGAGAAAGCAGGCTGAGCTGGTACGTCATACATCTGCTAACAGGATGGTGGTGCCACAACACATGGGACTACGTAACACGAGGGTTGCGTTGAAGGCAGTGGGTGATGATGTTGACCCCTGGCTCGTCGTCACATTTGGGGAACAGTACGAGCAGTCGATGAGATCTGAAGTGACTAGAAACGATATGTACCATGGGGGGGGGGTATGGATATACAGATCCTGAAGATCACAGGGATATCCCGGAACTGTGCCCCGTTGTGGGTCGGGGAAGAAAAACAATAAGACTGGTGGTTCATGGCAGAAAGCCCAGCTACTACACATGTGGAAGTAAGAGCCATTTGAGAGCTTTCTGCCCGGAAGAACTTGAAAAGCAAAAGAAAACGACAACAAGAGTAGGCCACAGAAACTGTTATCAAAGCATCACCGATCGTGGCTCCGGAAATAACGGAAAAGATCACCTCAGTACCAAAAGCATCACCGATCGTGGCTCCGGAAATAACGGAAAAGATCACCTCAGTACCAAAAGCCGACAATCAGAGACATCCTTCCCAATCTATAATCAGCAGCACCACCTCATCGTCTTGTGACGATGAGGAAGAGATGGTCAATGAACAGGAGCGTCAGATTGTTGTGGGGAGAGGAAAGAGTAAAAAGCAAAAAGACACCAAAATGAAAAGTGTACCCCAAAGCAACGCGAGTAAAATGTAGCCAATCTCTTCCTGGAAATGTATGAAGTTCAGAGTGCTTCGAATGGCAAACCACCAACTGATGGACGATTTAAAAGACTTGCAAGATCTAGGAAGAGATCAAGTGCAGATTTGTGAAGAGATGAGCTCAGATTATGTGGAGCATGCAACAGATAGACAGCTAGTGAAAACCTCCCAACAGGTTTATGAACTGCTTTACTTTAACCACTAGAAGGACGTGGTCCCTTTCTCGCTCACTCTGACACTCGAGTTGCTCACGGGCTCTTTCGAGACCAACCATTTTCAGTACCTGTATACAGAGTACATGGAAGCTGAAGGTGGTCTGGATAAAAACTAGGTGGCGGCTTGTCGCCCATGTGTGTGTGGGATGCCCTTATTTGTTCTTGTGTTTTTGATTATATATCTTTCATTTATATTCTGCGTTTATATATATGTATATTCATTAAATGATGTTATGTAATTTTAAAAGAAAATATGAATACGTATTAATATATTGTATAAAGTCTCTTACCACTCCATTCATTTATAGAGAACTTGTCTGTATATACCGACATGCTTTTGTAACACGTTTGTAACACGTTCTTGTATGTATGATTCGGGTCTGGTGGCAATAAAAGAAATGAATATTAGTAGAGACCTTCCCCCGGCCATGGCCAACAGTTACAGTGAAATGGAGGAGGACATTTGTCCACAGCAGCAACAACAATAGACCCCAGTCTCCAGAGCACTAAGGGTCATAGTTCCAGAGATTGCAGAAAATGTAACCTCGTGCGCAGTCCCAGAAACCAGTAATCAGACTCCATACCATAACCACTCCATCGTCTTGTGACGAGGGGGGAACGTTAGAAACTGAAAGATATTTTCAAACTGTCGGAGAGCGCGCTAAGTGGAAAAAGAGGAAGAAGACCAAAATGGGCGAACCCCAACAGAAAACAATAAAAAAGGGTGAGTAGGACCCATCCTCAGAACGACAACGACAACGATATGGGATTCACGATCGCTTGAAAGATGAACAATGACCTCACAGAAGAATTAAAGTATTTGTAGTGTGATGGACACCGTCTAGATGTACTACTTACTGGGGATCAAATAGGACCAGTGTTCAGAAGACACTCAAAAAGATTTAGTTAAAATAATACCAGAGTATTGTCACCGGCTAAAGCTACAGTATTCAGAGGACATGGGATGTTTTTTACTCATTCCATCCAAAATATGTTATCGGACACCAGACTCCAGTACGAGCGGTGACAGGCGGGCAGAGACGTAGAGTGATCTAACCTGACCTGAACGGTGGTTTCTCGCCCGTGTGTGGTTGGAAATCCTAAATATTTTGTAGATAACTTTTTAAAACGGTACAATTTTCCATAATATTTTTATTAATCTATATAATTATTTGTATAATTCTTTTTTCTCATACATTTTTTAACTTGTCTCCATTTATTGTATAATGCGTTTCACAATCTCTGATGATCTTTCTTGGCGGCTTCACATATATGACATAGCTAAATCTGAATCTCTTAGACTAGCTTTCTTCTTCAGAGCCAAAACATGCCTCAACTTTGATGATCAATTGCGGGCCCTCAACAAAACACAAGTAAGACCCACAATAGAGTACTGCTTCCATATATGGAACGGTGCTGCCGCTACACATAAAAATATGCTAGACTCAATTTCAAATAAGGCTATTCGACTCAAGAAGACCCAAGGATAAGGAGGAAAGATAATGAAGGCTCCGGATAAGTACCCTCTTAATGTATTATCTTTTCGTCGGCTGCAACAATGACACAATTGGAAATCGGATGTTTGAATGTGCGTAGCTTAGGGATGTCTGGAAGCAGGATCATTTTCTCAACGATCTCAGATCACTTGATTTAGATGTGATAACCATCAGTGAAACTAGGGTTACCGACACAGTCACACACTCCTGGTCGACTACAAGGTGTACGCCTCTTTTGATCGAACCAGATCATGTGGAGTGACTGTGTCGTTTATAAAAGGCCTGCATCTCAAAGTAAGGAAGATCTTTCAGGACCCGGACAGTAGGCCGGCGGTCCTGGTCGTGAATGGCACTGAAGGTGGTACCTGAAGGGGGTAGGAAGATCATACTTCCTCGTGCCCCTGGAGACTTTTCTTGATACATATCACTAGTTAGTGCTACTGGATGACTGGAATGGCATCTTAGACGCATGCTTGGTCGGGATAGAACTAGCACTTAGGGAGGAGGATGCAAGAGCTTCGTAAATCTAATCAGACGTTTCCAATTGTCCGACAAATAACGACTGACTAGACTACACAGATGTGCTAATGTGGACTTGAGGAAATCGCAGCGCATCGTCCAGATCGTATATAGATAAGGTATTTGTTAGGACAGTGGATAGAAATAGCGTAAGTTGTCAAAGCTTATGGCTTGCTCACTACACATATCACAAGTTCGGGACCTGCACGGTCAACTAAATAGGACACATAGACAGGGGCGTGGTTACTGAAAGCTGAACGCGTTTTCGGCGTGCAACGCCTACAGGGACCTATTAGCGAGCTAGTCAATCGGGAATTGGCGAGAGCAATCATAAATAACGATGGTAGGTGAGCCTAGAAGGGAGAAATAAAATAGAATCGGTAAGGTATAGTAAGGAAGTATCGATAGAAAGTATTAGATTGGAGGGATAGCTGGTAGTTAGAAAGGACTTCGCAACCGAAGAAGGAGCGCGAGAATGGCACTCGACCACTTCATGACTAAACACGAAGGCTGCATGTGTGCTAAGGTATGAGATCTCAAAATCTGTTCGATGGGCCAGGGTGCAGAGTCACATCATGGAAGCCGAGCCACTATACAGTCTTTGACGGACCGCAGAGGGTGAGTGATATCCGATCCCAAGCAAGTGTGTGCGGCTTTTCAGCAGCACTTTGCCAGACTGTCCGCGGAAACCGACGTACTGAAAACGGAGGGCTTCGATACCTACGTAAACCGTCTGCTGCGAATTACGGCACAGAAGGTGGAGGGATGCGGAAATTCGATTTAAGCGGGACTGAAATAACGGGACTGGATGGTCTTCGCTACGAACTATATAGTAGCCTGCCAGACTTGTTCGCTACTGTCTTGGCAGACGTCTACCTCAACTGGCAGCAAAACGGAAGAATTCCCAGTTGTATGAAGCGAGGAGTGAAGGTGCTACTGAGAAACGATGTGAGCAGATGGAGGTATAATAGAAAATTTCAGACCCATGACTATATTGAACGCAGAGTAAAAGATTTTGGCCAAAGTGCTCGTAAATATACTGCCGCTTCTCGCGGATAGTGATGTCGGACTCACACAAAAAGCGCTTGATTCCCAACAGATCTAACCAGGACAACCTCCACCTCATGTGATACATCATAGAGATGGTCAGGTCTAGATCTGGCTTTGGTGGGGGCGATCAATTTGGACTAAACTAAAGCGTTCGATATGGTCAACCATTGGGACCTAGCAGCTGTTCTGGATGAGAGTGGCGAATATGGCCCGAGTAAATTTGCCTACTCTCAGCATGCGCCTGTAGATCGAGAGGTTCAACCGGGAGAGGGCACTTGCCCTTGGTAGCTGGATTTTTGGGGGATCCTTGATTAATCCTAGGTAGTGGTCCTCCTATACTGTGTATACCTTTTCATCTCCTTCTTCCCTTTTTTTCCCTTCATCTTATTTCTATGTAAACCCCCCACCACCACCACCTTTTTTTAAACCTGTCTTTGTAATTTCCTTTTGAAACGTCGCCCTTGAGACAAATTAAAATTTGTCTTATCACAAGAAAGAATGACATAATCATACAATTATTGATGATGATGGTGATAAAAGTTTATCTGCAATGATATATATTATGTATGTTGATTATTTTGACTATGAGTTTTTGAAAATTGGGAAATAAGTATATGTGTGCAGCTTTGAGCAAGAGTGGGAGAAAGTGATAAAACTTTTTCAAATGTGGGAGAAAGTGGAAAAAAAAAAAGAGATATTTAGAGGAGGTAATAAATATATTGGCTTCATTTTTTAACTGCGTCCGTTATATAGGTGAGTGCGTGTTTATACGTATGTATAAGTGAAAATGTATGTTTTCATGTAGGAGTGTGTTTTTGTGTTTACTGCCATTTTTAGCAGAGACAACTTCGCAGTTGTTATATTGTTAAAAGAAAAACAAAACATCCTTTAGACCTTTAACTATTCAATAAAGTTCGTCTTTCTTAATAAACATTGAAAGAAAACGAAAAAAGTGTATTTGCCCTCTTCTTTTCCTGGAACACTCTTAGCAACAGCAGGTTCTTTAACAAAACAGTTTCCGCCAGGCTGGACAAACGCATTCAACTCTTACAACAAACACCATAGATGGAATTATGTTTTGTATTTTCTTTTACTTTTTGTTTGTTTTTTCTTGTAGGTTTACCATTACACTTATGATTGTTTATTATTCCATTTTCCTTTTTTACTTCTGGTTGTCTATGTATGTTATTTCTTCATAAGTTTCTGTATCATATAACACTTCCGTATTTGTGGCAAGTGCCGTGTTGGCATATTAATTTCTCAACGAACTGTTTCGATTTTCGATTTCCTTATCCTTTCCTTTATATCGCTAGTGCAGCCCATGGGAAAAAAGAATAAAGTCACATCGTATTTACTCGAATCACGAATAAAGCTTCACACCTATATTACAAATGTTACATTTTGCGTAGACGATGTCCACGATCTGCTTTCGAACCTCGCTGGGAACTACTTCACTTCTCGTTACTAAAGCCATTCACATCACACTGCTTCGTTTCTCGAACCCCTTGTATATCTGAGTCTCCATGCCTATGTCACAAATTATATATTTTGTGCGAACCGATTTTGTTTCCTAGAAAGTACCAATTCGCTTAATGCTGTTAATGAGTATATCCTAACTCAGTACAAATATGAGTTTTTATATAGCTACGTAAGAAACTTCATATTTTTAATTTTGTAGCAAGCTCATCCGTAAATTGGAAGCGAACTGAGAATGTAGCAAGACCGATTTATTTCACTCAATGGTACATGAATGTTACATTTACTCCTTCTTTATTAGACAGATGTTTTATGCTCATGAAAATAAAAGGCTCATAGGAGAACAAAATTTACGACTTGGTTTCAACTCCTAGTTGGAACCGTTTCACTTCAGGTCGGAATGTATAAACATCAGGCTTCTCTTCTCTCGTCGAGATTATTTTAAGAAACCGGATATATCCGTCTTCAACAAATGTTTTTTGAGAAACAAATCTCCTCGGTCTTATTTCGTTTATTTATCATAAGTGTAGTTTAAAAATATAAACACACTGGAAAAAAACAGAACTTGTTAAGAGGATAGATATTTCAATATCAGCATCACTTTCAATGGTGATTTGACCATATCACACCCTCTTTAGTCACGCGTGAGAAAATGCCGACCATATATTTATTGCAACGATGATGGTGATAGTGATGAGGAAAATTACTTTTCCAGATATATATGTACAATTAGGTTCAAATTAAAAATAGTGAAACGTTCCGAGTAGGTATCGAAACTGGCCCGCATTTATCACACATTTCTTGAACAGACTTAAATGACAGGACAAATTTTGGGAAAATTCTTAACAGAATCTATATTATTCTGTTTTATTATCCCCTGCACTCTGAGTTCAAATCCCGCCGAGGTCAACTTTGCCTTTCATCCTTCCGGGGTCGATAAAATAAAGTACCAGTCAAGTACTGGGGATTGTTGGCCTTGTGCCTAAATTAGAAACAATTATCTATGTTGTTCTTTAGTCCCTGGTCTGCTTTTATGATCATGGAAACTTTTGATCAAAAGACGTTCTAAACGTGACCATGCCTTCTTTTTTTTGTTTCTTTTCTATTCTTTTTTTGTAATTTTTTGATAGAATATATCTCGGAACATATTATCCAGTGTGTTGTTTTTTCATATAATACAGTATCGGGGGATTTGGAGTAGATTTGGCTGCTATTTCTATCAGAAAGAGCGGCCACATAAAGGTTCCCCTCTCGGTAAGTTTTCTTTTACGTTATTGCTGTTGACCTAAAGAATTTTCAGGGAATATAATGGAAAAAACACCCATCTGTCGTAGCTTTTAAAGCATCGCTGTTGTTGTTGTTGTTGTTGTTGTTGTTGTTCTTGTTGTTTGCTTGTTTGTTTGTTTGTTTAGCACCCCCCCTCCCCCCTCTCAAGCCAGCACTGATCTAGTAAACCAATAAGGAAAGGCATTCCAGCCGTGACCAACGGGTCGTTTTTATGGATATTTAATGCAACGTTATTGAATTTGTCGTTTCTCTTTTTAAGACCCAATAATGCGATGTGAGGAAGATCTGGCTACTATGTCTAGCAAGTCGAACAGCCACGTAGAAGCTCTCTCGCTGCTGTTGTTGTTGTTGTTATTGTCGTTGTTGTTATTTGCAAGGGCGGGGAATTGGCAGAGAACGTTAGAGCGTCGGACAAAATGCGTTGCGGTATTTCTTCCGGCTCTTTACGTTCCCAGATCAAATACTTCCGGCCGAGGTCAACGTTGCCTTTCGTCGTTCCGGGGTCGATAAAATAAAGTACCAGTCAATTACTGGGGGGTTCGTTGGCCCCTTGTTCCTATGTTAGAAGCAATTATTTAGACCCATGTCAGATCCGAACCTGCAGAACCACGATCAAAGACATTCCCGCAATCAACCATTCCCACATTTTTGTATATCTATAACTATATACTTCAACGTTGTCCTTCCAATTTTAAGACAATAGGGTGTGCGAATACAGGGACACTGTGGCTGCTATTTCTAACAAACAGAGTGACTCTTTAACAGCTCCTTCATCGGCTCATTGTTAAAGCGGTGTGCAGTAATGTAGTAGAAAGAGCAATGTAATAGTCTAGATGAGCAGTGGGCTATTGCGGTGTAGTGTAGTCTAGTGAGGTTTTAGAGTTATTGGAATGGTTCCAATATTTCCATGTTGGTTTATGCGTCAAAGCCTTAATTCCTTCCAATATTCGAATATTTCCATATTAGCTGTTTAAATTGTTCTTTTCGTGGGAGTAGTTGACTCATTCCAGAACAGCATGAAGTACCGATAGAGATATAACTGGCTGGGCTGGCTGGGCTGGCTGGTTGGTTGGTTGGTTGGTTGTTCTGGCTGCTACAAACACAATCACATGTATGTATGTGTGTGTGTATGTATGTGTGAGTGTGTGTGTATGTATGTATGTAAGTATGTATGTATGTATGTACATATATGTGTGTGTATGTATGTATGTATGTCTGTATGTGTGTATGTATGTATTTACGTACGTATGTATGTATATGTGTGTGTATATATACATATATAATGATTTCTATGTCATGTGTAATGACATATATATAT
>JAOPJM010411937.1:0-11300 GCA_027124095.1 Muusoctopus leioderma | reverse complement strand
GCCTCGGGCCGACCAATGCCTTGTGAGTGAATTTGGTAGACGGAAACTGCAGAAACCCGTCGTATATATATATATATATATATGTATATGTGTGTGTGTCTGTGTTTGTCTCCGTATCTGTTTGGTGAAGATCTCGGTGGTAGTAGCGGTTCGGCAATAGAGACCAATAGAATAAATACTAGGGTCGATCTGATCGACCTCCAAGGTGGTACCCCAGCATGGCCGCAGTCAAATGACTGAAACAAGTAAAAGAGTAAGAGAGTATCTAATTCGAGGAGATGGAATGGCAGGTGCTCTGTAGTGTAACTGGTAACACAGTTGTCTGACAAGCAATCAAGTAACAGATACATGATTTGTGTTCCGTCAGTCAACCTGTTAATCCTATCAGTCTCAAATTGGTGCTTATAGTGTATAATATCACTTTTATATTTGTTTGTTTATCTACATCTATTTTGGAGGGAATCAAATTATAATTTTATGGCCAATAACATCATCTTTAGATGTTATATTCACAATACAGTGGAAGCCACTTATTGTGATCACTTTGGGATGAAGGCTTTTTGATAATAATAACCAGCTGATAACAGTAACCCTTTTGATACCACCCTTGGTTCTATGACAAAAAATCATTTGTTTTAAAGTGTTCATATTTAAATTTAAACCTTCCATTATAATTTTATGTATAACAGGAAAGTTAGTTATTTTACTGAATCCCTCTAAATTTTTGATTATTTTCAAAATTAATTGAAAATCATAGGCTATGTATTTCATTAGAAATATGGTAATGAAAGGGTTAAGCAAATAAAGAACTTGGGACCCACTAAATTTGATTACAATGTCCATGATTATAATAAGTGGCTTCCACTGTATTTATATCTACATTATGTGCCCTGTTGGATAAGGACTATTACTGCCATTAGTTTAGAAATATAGGTTCTTAGTTCAAATTCAGTCTAGTACCAGGTGCTACATATCCAGGAAAAAAAAAACACCTGATGACAATTGGAGATTGAACCATAGTGTAGATATAAATATTGTAAATATACACTCTAAAATGAGGTTAATAGTCTGGAAAATTATATTCTTAATATCAATAACTTACCGTGGCTATTTAGACATTTGTACATGCACCAGTGGCTTAGTAGGTAAGGACATTTTTTTATATATTACTTAGTCTGGAGGGAAGGCAGTGCCCATCACCCTTTTTTTAGGGCCTCCGAGACTGGTGGGAGGGAGAGAAGAAGGTATCCTCAGACCGGAGACCTGGCCCAGATGCTTGCAACAGAGTGGACTCTAAAGTCACCCAAGAGCCAGGTGATGGTGTTAAACTGGGTGACGGATTAAGTCTACCACCCATGTAGGCCATTGCAGGATTTGAATTCAAAACACAAAGAGCTGGAATAAATACCATGAGGCATCTCGTCCGACGCTCTAATGATTCTGCCAATCCACCGCCCTAGACTGGTACTTTTTTTATCAACCCCAAAAGGATAAAAGGCAAAGTTAACCTTGGAGCACAGTGAACCAGAACTAATACTGCAAGGCATTCTGTCTGATGCACTAATGACTGCCAATACACTGCCATTTACTAGAATTAGTTTAGAAATATAAATTCCTAGTTCAAATCCATTCTGCGACCATGTACATATCCAGTAATAAGACACCAGATTACAATCAGAGATTGAACTGTAGTGCAGATATAAATATTGTAAATATATACTCTAAGGATAAATTCTGGAAAATTATAATTTTACTAACAACTCACAGCAGACATTTAGACATAAACCAGTGGCTTAGTGGATAGTGACATTACTACCTTTAGTTCAGAAATAAAGGTTCCTAGTTCAAATCCAGTAGGAGACCATGCATATATCCAGGAATAAGACACCTGATTACAATCGGGCATTGAGTTGATTGAAACAATGTAGATATAGATATTGTAAATAGACACTCTAAAGATGACATTAATGATCCAGATAATTATTATCTCAATAACAACATCTCAGAGATTTAGACATTTAATCTATTTTGGGGGAGTTTCTTTCGAAGACTTTTCTCTGTAGAGAAGAATACTCAGAGCAGGCATCTGGTTTTCAGAGAATCTCTACGTGGTTGCTCGTCTCGCTGGAAATGACAGCCAATTTTCCTCAAACCACACCCTAATAACTTGAGGAAAGGAGGGATACATTGGATGATGTAATTTCTGATCATATGCCTGCTCGATTAGGGCTGACTTTGGGGCTAAACAACAGCAACAACAACAACAACAAAACAGTCTCTTGATGTTCTGCTTCCCACCTGCCCCTTCCTCTGGGTAGTAGCAAGTGATTGTCAGAAGATACTGGCATAGTGGAGGAAATTTCAACCAGCAGTGGCCTGCTACCAGATAATACAAGGGCTTGAACCTGCATGCAACAGATTAGGAAGCTGATGATCAGCTGGTACATCATCTCATAACGCATCCTTTTCAACCCAAGTTCATGACTGGTGCCTCTAGAAATAATTACCTATGTTATCCTCAGACTGAGGACGTGGCCTGAAGGCTTGCAACAGAGTGAACTCCGCTAAAGGCACCCAAGGGCCAGGTGGTGTGTTAAACCAAGCAATGGATTAAGTGGGGTGGTGCATTCAATCGGCTAAACCATTCTGCTGCAAATTTATGGCGATCAATAGATAGATGTGACAGATGTGAAAGTAGTGAACTAGAAACCACACTGGCATGAATTTACGCTTGTCCGTCCATGGTACCTATTTTGAATTAGTTGGACTGGGCTTGAGACAGTTGTCATGCATGGCGTCTGACACAGACACAGAGTATCTGCCAGTGGAGGAGTAACAATCATTGACTCTTCAGCTGGTTGTCCAACACACTATCAATTATAGTGGCACACTGTGACCCAACTGTGCCACTATAACACACATAAAATAATGATTTCTCACACTGGCACAAAGTCACAAGTGAGTAGATATTGTTTAGCTTCAGGTCAGCCATGACTGAGCAGATCCATGATCAAAAGAGTTCCAGCCTTAATCATCCTGTCCTTCTCTTGGGCCTTGTATATCTAGGACAACATTATCCAATGTGACCCCACTTCCTTTTCAAGACAGTATGGAATAATTTGAGGGAAATTTGGCTGCTATTTTTAGCAATTTGAACAACCAAACAAAGGCTTCTCCATTGGCTCCAAACATTTTCACAGAAGGGATAAAGCACATTAATTAACCCCAGTACATTACTGGTTGTTACTTTATTGACTTTGAGCCAACGAAGGAGCCTCTGTGTTGTCAATTGACCAGCTAGAAATTGCAGCCGAATCTCCTTCAAATCACACCTTACCTTATTAAATAAACAAAGATACATTGGACAATGTAGTCCCTGATATATAAAAAGATGGGTTGGTCATGGCTGGAACGTCTTTAATCATAGGTTTGCTGTATCAGGACTGATCTGGAGCTAAACAACAACAAGTTCATTGATTTTGAAGGAGGAGGGAGAATGAAAGGTAGAGTGGACACTGGTGGGATTTTAACTCGGTGAGATGAAACTAAATGCTGCAAAAGCATTTCTGCCATCCACTATCAAGGTGTTGTTGTTTAGTCCCAGGTCGGTGTTGATCAAGTGAGAAGACCTATGATCAAAAGTATTCCAGCTATCACCATTCCGTCTTTTATTTTTCAAACATACTGTATCTTGGCCACATTACTCAATATATCCTTCATTTGTTTTTAAGATATTTGGTTGTGATTTGAGGGAGATTTCACTGCTGTTTCTAGCATATCGAGCAACCATGTAGTTATTGTGCTGTGCTGTATCACTCACAATAGAAATTTGAATGGTCCTTACCATAACCACTATATTACTTTGAGGTTGTTTTTCAGCGATTGTCTGTGTGATCATGATGATTCCATCACAGACTTCTTCAGCAGTGTGGCCATGGTTGTTTGTACCAACCAAAATTACTATTATCTAGAAAACAGAAAAAGAAATCAGTAATTCTTTATAAAACCTTTTTTTGTCTATTATGATTCAGATATTTTACCCTACAATTTTAAATAATAGCATACATATATATACAAATTCAACCTTACAAGAGAACTGGGACGATCTACTGATCTGCCATTTTTGTGATAGAAAGAAGACACAATGGATATCATCAGCCGTATTCTATGGTCAGATGCCCTTCCTGACACTAACCCTTATTTTTAAATATGGGACTTATTCCACTGATCTTCACCTGTTGAACCACTAAGCTGCGGGACCTATTGTTTATGTGGGACATAAACAAACGACACCAGTTGCTTAAGCGATGTCAACATGAAAGACATACATAGAGACAAACACGCACACATGCATATATACATATACATATATATATGACAGGCTTCTACAGTTTCCGTCTACCAAATTTCACTCAAGGCATTGGTCAGCCCAATGCTATAGTAAAAGACACTTGCTCAAGGTGCCATGCAGTGCGATCAAACCCAAAACCACATGATTGCAAATTGAACTTCTTAACCACACAGCCATGACTGCACCTGGATCTCTTCAGGAATATATATATATTTTTCATTGTTTATTTAGATTCTGATAAATTTTTAGTTTTCTACTGGGTGAGCTTTCAAACAGCTGCTTGACCTATACAATGTAGTAGCCAAATCTCTCTCAATAAACTCACTATTTTCTTTAAAGTGAGAACCATAGGTTTCAAGTTGCAAATATTAAAGCATCATGCCAAACAAGAAAGACAAGATGGTCACAGCTAATGTTGTTGCTGTTTAGCCCCAGGTCAGCTCTGACTGAGCAAACCTTTGATCAAAGGCATTCAAGCCATGATCATTCTGTCTGTTTAAGGTATAGAGTATCCAGGACTATGTATATCCTGAATATACTAGGACTCCTTCAATTTTTAAGACAGAATGGTGTAATTTGAGGGAGATTTGGCTGCTTTTTATAGCAGGTTGAACAACCACTTAAAGGCTCCCTCTTTGGTTTGCAGCTGGTGTTGTTGAATAAATGAGAGAGCTTATGTAGTAGCTAAGCCTCCCTCAAAGAACTCCTTACTGTCTTTACAATAGGGACCACACAAACCAGTGAGATATCATCTATGTAGTCAGTTGACTTGTTCAATATAGCAGCCAAAGCTCCCTCAATAAATTCCCTACTATCTGTACAAAGGGGACCACATGTTTTACGTCCAACATCTAAGGACAGTATGCCACACAATATAAACAGAATGACCACAGCTGGAAACACTAACCAAATGCTTTTTGTGTTTTTGTTTGACCAGTTATCTGTCCTTGGTGCCATTCAAAGTTAAATGTCTTGACTTGGCCATGGACATGTTACCATGCTGGTCACAGAATACAAACCATTGATCCTTTAACTGGTAGCCAGGTATCCTATCATCTTTGCATGTTAACTATCACTGACCCTGATCCACGGCAAGTTATTTAAAGCCCTTTCAGAGTTTAATCCCACTAATGAACTTAAATGTGATGTAATCAGCAGTTTCATTATCCAGAAGATAAAATATGTAAAAAGAGAAAAAAAATATGATCAGCTATAACAGGATTTTGAATTGTCTTCAGTTTAAGATTCCAGAGCTCATTTGAGATGGTTGACATCTCTCACTTGCAATGTGTTCTGTACATTCTAGTATCTATGTAGTCAGTTGACCTATTTTCACCTTATGAGACCCTAATTGCAATAGAATGAAAATAGAGAGAGAGGGATGAAGACAGTAATTAACAGGAATGCAGCACAAGCAAATCCAAAGACCCAGTCTTTAGTGACATGACAGTGCTAATAATAATAATTCTAAACTGTTCTCAGAAGGAAAAGATGAAGAAAAAAAAAAAAATTTATGGATGGATTTGAAACCTGTCCACATGTGTTTGAATCAAATAACATGTTTTCGATGATTCTTCCATTCTAAATTGTCAAATTCTCTTCAGTTATAGAGAATTACTCAGGGATGCTATCTGCATGGTAAACAATAGCAAAGTTAGTTACCACATAATTATTTCTAATTAGCATTTTAACACTCACTGCATTAAATAGAATAACACCAACTTATCTTCAGTTATAGTTTCCAAATCATATGGCAGTGGACTGGCAGAATTGTTAGATAGTGTGTTGGACAAAATGCAACGCGGTATTTCTTCTGGCTCTTTATGTTCTGAGTTCAAATCCTACTAAAGTCAACTTTGCCTTTCATCCTTCTGGGATCAATAAAATAAAGTACCAGTCCAGGGTGATGGATTGGTGGAATTGTTAGAGGCCAGGACAAAATGCCTTGTGATATTTGTTCTGGCTCTTTACGTTCTGAATTCACTTCCAATGACACTGGTGCTAAGCTGTATCGACCCTTGCCTTCCCATTGGACAACATCTATGGTGTTGAGTGGGCAGACTTGGATGCATGGGCAACTGCTGGTCTTCTTTAAACAAAAACAATAAAAACCTTGGCTAGGCCTGTGCCTTGGCTAGGCCTGTGCCTTGGAGAAGAACTTTCCAGGTGCAGATACATGGTCAATTCTGACCAACAGAGGCCTTAGATAGTTTCTAAAGTATTTCTTAAAAAAACAATTCTCAAAGGAGACACTGTCTGTTTGACTCAGTATATTAACAATGTGTGTGTATGTGTGTATGTATGTATGAATGAATGTATGAATGAATGCATGGATGTAAGTGCATCATATGTTTTATAGATAGGAGAGAGTGCGAGTGACTGAGTGGGTTGGTGGGTGTGTGTGTTCTTGAAATTTGGTTAGAAACAAGGGGAACCAACTCTTGCTTGCTAACCTGTTTTTCTCTCTTATACCACTTTTGTATTACAACTCTTACCCTCTCTACCATTTTGATTTTCCCTCCCTCTCGCTGTTACTCTTTCCTTCTCCGTGTACCTTCCCTATCTCTGTTTCTCCTGCCTCCACTCCATGTTGCACCTCTATTTCCCTGTGTGTGTGTGTGTCCCCATTCTCATAATTTGTATGCCTGTCTGTTTGTCTGTGTCTCCCACGGTAACTCACCTTTGGCTGAATGTCATTCAGTTCTCCATTACATATCCTCCACAATAGGTTCTGTGTCTGGTCACCTCCGATACTGAAGTTCAACGAGTGCAGAGGTTCAAACATCTTGCACCACACCTGAAATTGGAAAAGAACAGTGTTTGATAAGTCAAAGGAGAGAGAGAGAGAGATTAAAAAGTGCCATCTGATCTGTGCATGGTGGTAAAAGTGTTGTATACTGACAGCAGAGAGTAGTTGTGGCAAAGGAGGACTAAGCAAGACTGAGGTTAGATCTTAGAAAATGCTGGAGCCTTACAGACTAAATGGTACAGGATAGTGAAGAATGGTAAGTACATTTTATATATATATATATATGTTGTACAGATGAGAGCTTCTTGGTGGAAAAGTGCCATATGCTGACAGAGGAAGATCGTTGTGACAGGAAGACAACGAAGACATGGGAGGAAGTGGTGAGGGGAGATCCTAGGATGTTGGGACCTCAGGCTAAATGACACAGGACAGTGAAAAACAGTAATACACTGTACTGTATGTACTTGGGGTGTGTGTGTGTAATGTATGTATGTATGTATATATATATATATATATATATATATATATATATATAACACCTTCTGGGTGGGAAAGTGCTATGCGCTGAAAATAGAAGCCACCTGTGGACGTGGAAGACCGAAGTTGACATGGGAAGAAGTAGTGAGACCAGATAGAATGCTGGGCTTCACACAGATGAAATGTACTGAACTGAGGTGAATGATGATTTTCCACACTGCCTCTCTTACCAATGTCAGTATGGGAGAATGGATGTAGAAATGATGATGAAGCTAATGATTATATTAGAATATCAGAAACAAAAAGCCTGGTTGGATAAAGTATTGTACTACCAATTCACAGATCTTAAGTTCAAACCTACCCCAGGTATTTCATTGGGTATTTGAATAGAATACTTAATTCTACACAATGTTGAGATTTTTACTGGGAATGTTACCTAAGACAGACTGGTGTGCTACCCAGGTTATTGAAAATACTGTTGTGAATGCCATAAGACAAGGATTAAGTAAGGAAACAGGAAATAGTTATTTATTTGGCTGGTACTTAATTTTAATTGACCCTGGAGGTACAGAATAGGCAAAGTTGACCTTGGTGATGTTTGAATTCTTAAAATTCCCTCCCTGCCCACATTTTTCTTGCCAACATTGACCTACAGATGCTCAAATTGAATACCATGTAAATTGACCTGACCAGTATTGGAGGGTGTACAAACCCCAAACATGAGAACTTCCTTGCCTCCTACTAATATATTTTTTTTTTTTAAATTTTTTAATAAAATTTCCTTGGACTCTTTTTTTTTATATATCTGAGAAGAAAAAACTAAAGAAAAAAAAGTTTTTTTGGACTCAAGATTTTGTCTTTCTCTCTCAGATATAGTTTTAATTTTGGGTGGTAGACTTAGTCCATCACCTAGTTTAACACCACCAACTGGCCCTTCAGTGCCTTTACCAGAATCCACTCTGTTGCAAATATTTGGACCAGGTCTCTGGTCTGGGGTTTCTTCCTTCCTTCCCTCAGTCTCAAAGGCTCTACAAAATCCATGGTCACTACCTTTCCTCCTGTGATTAAGCCAAGACTCAGACCAGAGTCCACTAACTGTTAGACTTGTCTTGGTATTTCGATCCTGACTGTGGGAACAGTTTTAGGAATTAAAACCCCAAGATCAAATCTAGAGCAGTCGATTCTGTTCACAATATTTGTTCTGGTAACTCCTGTGACAATACTAGTGCCAATCCGTATTGGTACTTACTTTATCCTTCTCTTTGATTACACCAGCTTTGTGGGGAGTTAGGAATCTGTTTCACAAGCAACAGCTGGAATCTCTGTTATATAAATATATTATAAATATTTATATACTGGTACAACTCACTGAAGGAGGATGAATGGTAAACTTAACTGTGGTAGAACTTGAGCTCAGAATGTAAAGGGATGTAACTAAATACATTACAAATATGATAACACTGTTTATCTGTTCATCCAAATTAAGTTATTCAGAGAGGAGTGTAATAATAATTTCTAACATTAGCACAAGGTCTCAAATTTATATCGAATAAGACACCTGATGATGATCGGGGATGAAACTGATCAAAACGTAGAGTAAATGTAAATATTAACAAAATGTTTGAACTCTAGAGATGAGGTTAACAGCCTGAAATATTAACATCTTATTAACAATAACTCATCTCAGACATTTATATAATTTATCTATAACAATGATTTTTAACAATGATTTTTAACAGACACAAGGCCACAGATTTTGGGGGAGAGCACAGTCAATTTAAATGACTCCAGTACTTTACTTGTATTTTCAAATTTTATTGACTCCAGAAAGATGAAAGGAAAAGTCGACCTCAGCATGATTTGAACTCAGGATGTAAATGGACATAACTAAATTCCCACAAAGCCTTTTGTTCATCATGCTACTGATTCTGCCAATCCCTCACCTTAATTTATCTATAATTAATGCTGTCAAGTAATAATTGATATTATCTAATCTATTGTCTTCACACTGTCATTGTTCAGACTTTCTAAAAGGTATTTCACTGTTAGCATAGTCGCATTGCTGAAGATTAGGTTTTTGGATTTTCTTGTCTTATTGCAATGTACATGTCTGTCAAGACAGCAAACAACTTTTAAGGGCCATTACTTAACTTCAGTTTCATGGCATTCAGTAAATGAAAGATAAATCTTCCTTAAGATAGGATACCACTAACACAAAACAAGGTGATCTGGTGGAACTATTTCTCCCAACAGCTAGGTGAACTAAGGCAATGTATAAAAAAAAGTGCACTGCCAAGAAACACAATGAAACACCCACAGTGGATTTGAACACATGACTTGGCCATCTCACTTCTACATGTGCCATATTACAGGTATATAAATTATTTCCCTTGACCAATGTTAAACCTCACTGTTTGTTTGTTTTTTTCTGCCAGAATATGGAGAAGCCATTGCAAAGGAAGGATGTTGACTATCTTAAACATCTAAATAGTTGTCTGTCTGTCTATCTGTGGCTCCTCCAGCTTTTGTCTTGATAGACAAATTAATCAGTTCTTCGATAACAATTATTTCCTTATGGCTCTACGGTCTACCTCTCTGACTTTCAGCTATTTTAGTGCTATACAATATAAGCTGCATACCTATGAATTTGTACTTCCACACAAAAATATTGCAATCAAAATATTTCCACGAAAACCAATGCGTATCATTTCTCTTGATCCCCGGATGACTAAATGAATTGATGTTTCAAATATCATACCAAAAAATTGTTAAGCTGTGAGTCAACCTTGTAAGTCATCTTTCTTCGATTGTTGTTTAAATCCAGGTCAGCCCTCATCCAACAAACCTATGATCAAATGCATTCTAGCTGTGACCATTTCATCTCTTTCTTTTTTTCAGGCAGTGTATGTAGGACTACATTATCCAATGTGCCCTCCATTTTTTTAAAGACCGTAAGTTGTAATATGAGGGAAGAGTTGGCAGCTATTTCTAGCAGGTTGAGCGACCATGTAGAGGATTCCTCATTGTCTTGTTTGATACACATTGAACATGTATTGCCTACAGCACTCTGGTGCTATGTAGGCAATACAGGTTCAAGGTGTCAAATTGGCAGTCATTACAGCATTGAACAAAATGCCTTGCAGTATTTGTTCCAGCTATCTGTACTCTGAGTTTAAATTCCACCAAGGTTAACTTTGCCTTTCATCTCTCCAGCATCAATAAATAAAATACCAGCCAAGTATTGAAGTTGTTCTCTCCTCTCTCTCAGAATCGGCTATGTTGAAGGGGCCTAGAAAGGAGCATTCAATTCCTGGCCCCACCAATCCTTTCACCACCCTTCTGTAAATTTGATAAAGAAAGAAAGTACTCTGATCTAGCCTTTAAGACTTAGCAATTGTAGCTGCTCCATCATCATCGCTTTTTACGTCCGTTTTTCCATGCTAGCATGGGTTGGACGGGGAGAGAATTTTGACGGTCGGATGCTCTTCCCGTCACCAACACTGATCACCGACGGCCGGACGTCTGTTTATGAGGGGACATAATAAACACTCACCGTCGGTGTTAGTGATAAAGAGAAAGAGAGAGAAAGAGAGTTACAGCTACGAAAGGCATAAACAAACAGATACAAACACACACACACATATACATATATATATATATATACACGACGGGCTTCTACAGTTTCCGTCTACCAAATCCACTCACAAGGCATTGGTCGGCCCG
>JAOPJM010411936.1:0-18197 GCA_027124095.1 Muusoctopus leioderma | reverse complement strand
CTACACATATGGTGAAAGTGAAATATTTTTGTGTGAAAACACCTCAAGCACTTGTGTTTCTTGCCAGTAAAATTCATGATATATAAGCTCCAAAAAACCCATTTTAAGGTATTTTCTGCACAGTCATTACAGGACTTGTTTAACTCTTAACATCCTGTTAAAAATTTTACAACAAGGTTCTCGGAATTCCCAGAACATCACCTAATAGGACAGGTACCTGAAGAAGGCTGGAAGGTACAACGGTCGAAACGTTGTGGTTATAGCAACCAAGATGAAGACATTAGTCCGAATAAACCAGTGTATAAAAATAATATTTCACATTGTTATACTAATGGAATATCAGACTCTTATTTCTATCTCTATCACTTAACTACACTCATTTGTTTTCTTTGTTGAAGTAATTTTGTTGTAATTTCTTAGCTGTCTGGAACAAAAAAAAAAGATAAAGAAAGAAAGAAAAAACAGAAGAAAATAAAAAGGAAAATAGCTGAATGAGAAAATTGTTTGCATTCTTTGTACTAAAATGTGAATGCTAAAATTAGTATGTAACATAATTACTGGGCAATAATTAGTTATAGTTTAGCGGTTAACAATTCACATCAATTGGCATGCAATGAAAAATCTTAGCTAGAAATTGAAGGTTTTAGTATGTTGTTGCTTAGTCCCAGGTCAGCCCCGATCAACAACGGGGTTTTTAGGACTAAATCATCTAATGTGTCCTTCCCCTTTTTAAGACGATAGGATGTGATTAGAGGGAGATTTGGCTGCTATTTCTAGTAGGTTGGGTGACCACATAGAGACTTCCTCGTTGGCTCATTAGTATGTTGGTTGTAATAGTTGAGAAACTCACCTAATATAACAACGGTTTCTTCTATTTTAGTTTAATTATAACATAAAAATGAAACAAACAACTGAAGAGAGGAAGAATGAGTGGGTGAGAGTGAGAGAGTAGGTGGGTAAGGGTGGGTGAGAGAATGGGCAATTAAGAGAGTGTGTGGGCAGGTAAGAGAGGGTGAGAGAACTCGAGCAGGTAGGAGTGTAAGAGTGGGGGTGAGAGAACTCAAGCGGGTAGGAGTGCAAGAGTGGGAGTGCAAGAGTGGGAGTGAGAGAGGGGGCGAGTGAAAGGGTAAGAGAGAGATTGAGTGAAAGAGAAAGGGAGAGTGTGTGTATATATGTGTGTGTGAGTGTGCATATTAAAACTTGACTATAATATAATTTTGGAATATTTTAATGTTTTTTCTTTTATTTAACAGGTGGATTTTTACTTTTTTTCTCATCACTATGTAAATATTGTCCAATAACTCAATTTAATGTCATGTTTCCTGTCTGCTTCACACACACTTTCGAGACATATTGTTTCAAACACAGAGTGGTGGTGGTGGTGCTGGGCCTTCATCATGTTATCTCAGTGTTTGTTTGATACTTCCTGTGTCTGTGAGTGGTTGTTTGTTGTTGTTGTTTAGTGCAGGTCGGCCTTCTTCAAAGGTATTCCAACTGTGACCACTCCATCTTGTTTCCAGGCATAGTGTGTGTGTCAGACCATCCAACACATCTTTCCTCTTTTTAAAAAATGGGTGTGATTTGAAGGAAATTTGGTTGCTATTTCTAGGAGGTCGAGCGACCACATAGAGGTTGGCTCATCAAGATGATTGGTTTTATCTTATGTCATGTGTGACATCACAGTTCAACTGTCCAATGATCTTGGAAGGCTTGTTGGTGTGAAATTTCAACCACCAAGTTTATATTTTTTGTATCACAATAGTTACTGCTATTTACTTCCTGATATGCGTGAGATTTTATGAAGGATTTTACAATTGTTTTATTTTAAATATTTTCCTATGTAATGTTTTAATAAAAAATACTCTGTTTATAAAGTGTGTGAATGTACAATATTTTAAACATACATTAAACATCAAATTAAACAGAATATTAAGTAACTTTTAAAAAATATATATATTACATATAGAGTAAGAATTTATACTGAATAAAAAGTAGAAATCTAATTGGAAAAATGTGATAGAAACATTAGATTATAGTCAGGTTTTTAATACCTAATATCATATGCCTTGAAAGAAGAGCTGATCTATATTGACAAATATAAATATAATTTAAAGCATGTATATGTTTATATTATTAATTTACATAAAAAATATATTTAAAAAAAACAAGATGTGATAACCTTTTGATACCAACCCACCTGAGACCACTCCTGGTTGTATGATAAAAGCCATTTATTTTAAAGTGTTCATATTTAAATTTGCACTTTCTATTATGATTTTATGGAAGAACTTTTTGTTAAATTATGTTCCAACATCAACTTAATGAGAAAGTTACTTATTTTACTAAATCCCTCCAAATTCTTGATTATTTTCAAAATTAATTGAAAATTGTAGGCAGTGTATTTTATTAGAAATATGTTAACGAAAGGGTTAACAGGAATCTGAAATTTACAAACACACACACACACACACACACACACACACACATACCAAGAAAAAAGTAAGTGGCTAATTTTCTAATTGCATTTTATGTTGTACACAGAACATTATACATAAATATATAATTTCACAGAGATAGTTGCCAGATGGCTCACAATATTTTCTTCCCATTTTAACAAAGGAATCTTAAATTAATCAAAGACCAGACCTGGATGGAATCAGCAGCCATTATTGCAAAGGAATATTCCATAAGCAAATCCCCAAACCCAGTTTCAGCAACACATCAATACTACTACTACTACTACTATGAATAATAACAATAAATTTTCATTGAAGTTTGTGTCATAGAGGTTAGTTTTTTTCCTTGTTGACACATTAAAAAATAATGAAGATAAATACAAAGATTAATGAGTACAAATATACAACAACAAAAAAAGCCATAATTACTTCTCTCATTAAAGGGAGCTTAGACATTTGGTCAACATGAGTTGCAAGTATTTTAACTGTACTATACCAGTCCAGTTGTTACTACCAGTCATTGCCTAACAACTGTTTACTTGTATGTTTCCATAGCTGAGTATTTATAACTTTAATACTAGCCAACAATCAAGTTGTCACAGACTGAAAGCTGGATATGACATGGCATCACATTCTTCATTTATTCTTTCCCGCCACACTTGATAATTAAAACAATCAACTCTAATTTTTCCTCCTACTGTAATGTAATAGAGTAGCAATTTAAGTGGTAGAAATCAACATACTTATTCTCGCTATTATTGCCCTATTATCCAAGACGTAATTGCATCCAGCTCAGCCTATCCTTGTTGTATGTCAAACAACAACTGTGATAAATCATAAAATTACAATTAGTAATTCAGAAAAAAAAATTTTCTTTTTTGGTACATTTTTGGGGGGCTGAATAAATAAGGACCTGAATTATGGAATTCAGCATTTACCAGGTTACTAAAGTACAAACCTGTAGCAGCAGTAATTTTTTTCTGTGCTGGTAATGAATGGACTGATGTCGCATATATTCAGAACAACAGATATCACATTTCTACTCTATGGCCATGTGGAAAAATTTGATCTAACCGGTGTAAATCACAAAACTACTTGAGCCAGTGAGCAACCAAATCTCCCTTAATCCTTTTGATACCAACCCGCCTGAAACCGCCCCTGGTTCTATGATAAAAAATTATTTGTTTTAAAGTGTTCATATTTAAATTTAAACCTTCCATTATAATCTTATGTAAGAACTTTGTGTTAAGTTATGTTCCAAACACCAATTAATAACAAGAAAGTTAGTTATTTTACTAAATCCTTCCAAATTCTTGATTGTTTTCAAAATTAATTGAAAATGATAGGCAGTGTTATTTCATTAGAAATATGGTAACAAAAGGGTTAATGGATTCCAATAATCTTTAGAATGGGAACCACATGTATTCGATCATAAATTTGAAGACTGCTCACACTAAAGATGAAATGTTTGCATGTAGCAATGTCAATTGAATGTTTTGTCATAGGTATGCTTGAGCAAAGCTAACTGGGGCTACCTTCCAAAAACAAATAAACTAACTCCCTAGTTTTAGGTTAATTTAGTGGTCCAACACTGAGTCCTTCTCTGTTCTTAGTTGGCAGGTTGTGGCAGAAGGAAGAAATGTGTCCCTCCTTGCCCAGTGTATAAACCCTACATCAGTGTAAATAACACCAAGTGATAAAACATCAACTAAGAGATTAACATCTATTCTTTGTACTCTACTTCAAGTAATAGGTGCAGGCATGGCTGTGTGGTTAAGAAGTTTGCTTTGCAACTACATGGTGTCTGGTTTGATCCCACTGCATAGCACCTTGGGCAAGTGTCAGGTTGGTCAAAGCCTTGTGGTAGACAGAAACTGTGTGAAAGCCCCTCGGAGGGACTGTTCCTGTTGTTGGGTGGTAGACTTAATCTGTCACCTAGTTTAGCACCATCATCTGGCCTTTGGGGGTGCCTTTAGCAGAGACCACTCTGTAACTAGGTCTCCGGTCTACAGATAACTTGCTCCCTTACTCCCACCAGTCACAGAGGCCATGGAAAGGTTTCATGGGCACTACCTTTCCTCTTCTAAGCCAATACAAAAAAATAAGACCTACATTGGAGTACTGCTCACATGTATGACATGGTACTACTACTGTATACACACACACATGCTGGACTATGACAAAAAGATCCATATTGGAGTACTGCTCACGTATGAGGTGCTGCTGCTGCTGTACACACACACACACACACACACACACACACACACACACACACACACACACACACACACACAGACATACCATAAACCTCAACAAAAAGGCTCTTTGACTGACTGTCAATGATTCAATCACCAACACACTACAGTATCTAACTCACAGAGATGTGGTTTCCTTTCTTTACCTCTTCTACCACAACTACAACAGCCTCTGGTTCTTTGAACTAGCTCACTGAATAACCGCCGCACCCAGACCCACCTACTAGACACTGCTTGAAACATTTCGCCTAATCCTTCCTACCCAGATTTCCTCTGGAATTCTTCTCCACCCCAACACTTTTCATGCAAACTTTGACCTACAAATGTTCAAACTGAACATCATCTACATCAATCTCCCTAGTATGGGAGGACTTGCAAAGGTCATGGGCATTGCACCTCCTCTCCTAACTTATAAGAAATAGAAAGAAGAAAAAAAACTTCCACCATTGCAGTTCTTTAAATATCATTAATAATGTAAAAGATGTTAATGCTTTAAGAAACTTAAAACAAAATGACAACAATACACATCAAATATTAGCATAGTGGTGATTTAATACTATTTAATTAATGAACTTTGCTATAGCTGTATGGATTAGATATCTCTACCCAGCCAAATCTTATAGCAACATTATTTGAATGAAAGAATTTGTAATTAGAGCCAATGTTTAACATGTTTTCTTTTTTGTTTGTTTGTTTTTTGTTCTAAAGAAAATACTAGAATACAATCATGATAAATTTACCATTGGAAAATTGAATAGCCTGCACTCCTAATGGGATATTTTTAATTGAGATATTGGTATAACTAATATCATCCATTTTGAAAAAGGTAAATAGTGTAGTTTCTCTATCTCTTTTTTTTTTTTTTTTTTTTGCTGCATTTAAGACCTGGGGAGAGGCAGTGCTCATAGCCTTTACAGGTACACATATACTGTTGAGATCAATGTGGTTGATGTGCAGCTTGAATTTCTGCAAGTTGATGGCTGAAAGCAAAATGTAGATAGGGAAATAGTTCCAGAGGCATGCATTCCAGAGAGAAAGGTTTTGGTAAAGTGTTTTGTACAGAGTTTTCTGGGAAAGAGGGAGAGGCAGTGCATTAAGCGGTACACAGCTTGCAAGTTCAGAAGAAAAAAAGCAGAAACCATTGCAGTAGCAGAAAAGAAGACAGATAAAGAATACAGTACATTGGTATGCTAGTGGTTATAGTGTGTTGGTTAATTAAGGTTTATCAATCAAATGACCAGCCTTTTAGGGAAGGCGGGAGTCAATCCAGAATTAATATGAGTGCAGCAGCTGCTCTGTCCTATATATGTGAGGATTACTTTAGTATGGTTTGCACTTGTGCTGTCTTTGTATGGGGTCAGCTGCTGTTCCGACCTGAAGTAGTTGCTGGCCGTGAAGAGACAAGCAAGTCTTTAAAATACAGTTCTGGCTGTATATGGTTGGAGAAGAGACATCGATGTATCAAGTGGACTTAGATGTAAGTGCAGAGGAGCATAAACTATTTTGTAGTAGTGATAGATGAGACAGTACTTGTGGGTTTGTGGTTATAGTGTGTTGGTTAGTGAATCTTTGCCAGTCATTCAAATTGCCTTCTGGATGTGGTCTAGGATGTTAGAGTGTGTAGTAGCAGCTGCACCTTCCCAGACGTGTGAGCAATACTTCAATGTAAGTCACACTTGAACTTTTTATGGAGTTATCAACTGACCAGAACTGAAGTACTTTCTGACTCTGAAGAGGAAAGCTAGTCTTTGGGATGCAGTTTTGGCAATGTTATGAATGCCATCAAAGATTATCAGAGATTGTGAAGTTTAGATTTGCAGCCTTTTGATGGCTTTAGCTGCTTACAGTTCAAACATACAAGGGATATACTGCAAGCTTGTTTCCTCGATATGTGTAATGACTATGCCAATGAATGAGACCAGGTTGTCACATCCCCCACTGCAAGATGTTTTCATAAAAATAATGCATGTTTGATGTGAGGTGTCTAATTTGTATGTGTATGCTGCTTGTGTGCAAAAAGCCAAAAGTCCATTTAAAAGCTAACATTAGCTATAAAATACTAAACCCAACAGCTTATGAAATAGATAAACTATAAACTGGAAAGTACCTCACCATCGTTGATATGTGTCTGTTTTACTATATATTACACTCCAGCATCTCCAGTTTGCTTTTATCCTTTTTGTTTAAAAAAAAAAGGCAAACGAATAAAACCACAAACTCATCAACAGGTGTAAAGAAAACATCAATGAGAAACGAATTATGGAGAAGTGTGTGTTGTTGTTTATATACATTGTAGCACAGTAAACAGTGATGTACGGAAACAGCTGAAATATCAAGAACATAAAGGGCCACGAAAAGTGGCAAAACATTGTGCTGGAGTAAACCTGCCCAACCCATACAAGCATGGAAAAACAGATGTAAAATGATCGAGATGGTAGTGATAGAGGTTGGGATGTATAATATCTATATTTGGGTTTCTCTTGTCCATTGTGTTCATATTAAGTCACCATCTACCTCTCTTCATTACTTTCTCATCTATCAATCATCCCTTTCTTAAAACTGTTCACTATCACTTGATCTCTCTCCCATCATGCCACCTATGTAACGAGGGATGGCATTGGATCTCTCCATATTCAATGGCCTCTACCACCACACTTTTTATTGCAAGTCACTCTTTTTCCCCATTCCATTATTCCCTCTCCTATCACTCACTATTGATATCCATCACTTTCTCCTTCTTTTACCCAACACCCATCTTTATAGCCATCCTTCACTCTCTCTCACTCAATATCCTTACCAACAACTGTCAAGTAGCTATCTATCACTCTCTCTCTCTCTCCTATTACTCTCCCCTCTATCACTCTATCTTCTATCAGCTGCTTTCATCACTATCTCTATTATCACCTTAGTCATATTGCTTCTATTCAATCTCTTTATCAACAACTGTCATGGTGAGGATAGTATAAGCTACCTATTGGGCGTTGGATATAGAATTGATTTGTATTGTATTGGCAGCAAGCAGTGGTGGTTGGTGGTACAAGTAGCAGCAGAAGTGGATGATGGCATGTGAGGGTGTAAAATGTGCATTAAGGGACACATGGGGAGGATATATAGAGAGTGGCAAAGGTCCGGTGTCAGACACATGGGGAGGATAAGTAGAAGGTGGATGGGTATAAATAGGTCCAATGTCAACAAGACATGGTGGAGAAATAGGAGAAGGAGAAGAGGCAGAGTGACAGGATGTGTGATGGAGTGTGGATAGAAGTGGCAATGATAGTGAGTGAAGATGAGGGGCTGGAGGCAGGACAAATACCATCCTCTAAAAAACACAGGGAGTATGGTAGAGTGGAATAGGACAAGGGGTGATAGATCAGAACGTGCTGAAGATAGTGGGATATCATGTATATTATATAGATGTGTGCCAGTCCCTGTGTGAACAGGTGTCTATGCATGTGTGTGCATAATATAAAATACTATATAATTAATGATTAAAAGCATTTAAAAATAAACAGAGAATTTCAAATGTTAAATATATTCCATTAATCAAACAAGTGAACACACACACACATACACAAGCATTCATACATACATACATACGTCCACATTACATACAGACATTCACTTCAAACATATACATCCGTATGTGTGTGCCTACACATAAATGTATAAAAATACAATACGTGAAATAAAAATATATAAATTAAAATATCAGAAAATTATAATGGAAGTCAGTAGAAACATCTTGGCAGAGAGTAAGAGAGAGAGAGAGAGAGGGTGAAAGGTAGAGAGAGAGAGGGTGAAAGGTAGAGAGATAGATAGATAGATAGAGAGGGAGAAAAGAAACTACCAAAATTATTCATAAATGACCACATGGAAGTGATTTTTATTGTGTTGTTGTCCGTGGTGGGAGAGGTGGTGGTGATAATGATACTAGTGTCTGTGGTGGTATTTGTGGTGGTGGCAGTGGTGGTGATCACGGTGTATGTGGTGGTAGTAGTGAGTGGTGATATTTATGATGATGTTAGTGGTGTTGTTGTTTAGTCCCAGGTCAGCCCTGATGGAGCAGACCTATGATCAACAAAGGCATATTCCAGCCATGACTACCCCATCTTTCTCTAGGGCATAGCATATCTAGGACATTATCCAATGTGTCCCTCATTTTTCAAGATGGTAGGGGTGTGCTTTGAGGGAGACTTTGCTGTTATTTCTGGCAGGTCGAGCTCACTCATTGGTTCATGATGTTGTTGTTGTTCGTGGTGGTGAACATAGGAACTATAATGACAGTGCTGGTAAGGATACTGTTGCTGTTGTTTAGCCCCAGGTCAAACTTGATCAAGCAGACCTATGATCAAAGTCCCCCAGTCATGACCATCCCATTCTTTTTTTTTAATATCAAGACTATATTTTAAAATATATCTTTCTTTATTGGTGATTTGGGAGAGATTTGGTTGTTATTTCTAGCTGGTTGTGAGACCATGTTAGAGGCTCCCTCATTGGTTCTTGATGGAGGTATTTGTGGGGATGGTGTTAGTTGTGATAGTGATGATGGGGCTAGTGGTGATGGTGTTAATTGTGGTGGAGGTAGTGGTGAAGGTATTAGTGGTATTGGTGGTGGTAGTAGAGGTGGTTTTGTTCATGGTGTTGGTTGCAGTAGTTGTAGTGGTAGTAGTACTGGTAGGGGTGGAAGTTCTGACAATGTAGGTTGTTGTGATGGCAGTGTTAGTCATGGTAGTGATGATGATGGTTGTGGTGATGATGGTGGTGGTGGCACAAACAGAAGGTGGTGGAAATAATTATGGACGGTAGCATAATTCTTTAGTTCTTCAGTTTGTTCTATCACAGCTAAGGCCATGTTGTGGCACTGTCTTGGTGGTAGTGGAAGCAGAGGTGGTGTATGTGTGGGTAACAGTGCTGCTGCTGCTGGTGTTAAAGATGAAGTGACAGTAAGAGCTAAGAGTTAAAAAAAAAGTCGTGGTAGCAGTGAAAAAGGATGAAATAGTGAGGGGGTGGAGTCTTAGTGAAACACCGATATGGAGACAGTCATTATCCAGCTGGGTATCAGTTGAATGTGAGGGTATGGCATTCAGCCAAGTGCCACTGTGGAGCTGGGAGGTGGAGCTGAAACACACTAGTCGGTGCTGGTCAAGCTGGTGTGATTTTATTGCACTGGATGGAGTCCCATTTGTGTTGGGCTGATGGAATATCTGTGGGATGGAGGCCAAGTCGAGTCTAGGTTGCATGGGCAGTATTGTATGCCCTGATCGTTGAAGGTTCTGCAGTGTTGTGGAGAACCTCATTGATAAGGGCATGGCAAGAGGCCAATTAGGAAAGGAATGTTGGCAATGCTAGTGCAACAGGTGATTGAAGACCAAGGCCGCCGTATCTGACAGGAAGGGTGGCTTGTTGCCATCGGGTGTCATCAAACTGTATGTTGCATATCTCCTCCACACCGTGCCGGATGGAATTTTCAAGTTCAGCAAGGTAGGGTTCATGGCTGTAACAGGGGGCGCTGCAGAAGGTAGTTTTGGCATCACAAGGCAGTTCCTCAGGAAAAAAAGGGCCAGATGTGTGTCGATCAAACATAGTCTGACCATGAGTGTTTCGAGCTGGTGGAGTTTGGATTTGAGGTTCAGTGAACCAAGGGTGGGAGGATCGGTGAACCAAGGGATGAGGACAGCTTCCTTCGGTGTCACCTGCACCTGGTGAAGTGTCGATTGCACATCCCTGACTGAGGCCGTGAAACCCTCTGTGTCGTAGCTGATATTCACGACTTCAGATTTGGACGAGTTGATCTCCAGGCTCATCCTCAACAAGGCATGGACTATCGAGTTGAGGTTGCGGCAGATAGTATCAGCATGTCCGCCTATTGTTGCAACTTCCAAGAACCAAACATTACAAGGTGTCGTGATGCTACGTGCGATATTATCAACACCAAGTGTAAAGAGAAGAGGGCCTAGAGGATTGCCCTGCTGGATGCCATTGGAGAATGAAATGATATTATCGGTGACGAGGAGCATATTTGGTGACCCGTATGACAAATAGTCCAATGAGTAGACGGGGCTCGACTAAGGCAGACTTCTAGCAAGTGGTCTCGGCGCAGACAGTTGAAAGCATTCCTCATGTTGAGCTTTACAAGGAGATGCTGAGAGACCATCGATTTGGGCTGGAGTAGGGAGTCTTGGGGGAAAGTAGTAGGAAGTGGAAAAGAAAGGAGGTATATTATAAGTGGGGGTAGAAGAGATGGGATAGAGATATCATCTCACCTCTCTCCTTTCCCATGTGTCCCTTTGGCTATCTATTAATATAAAACGCAATATAGCAATGCCAGTCTGCGCATGTCAACAACACAGCATCGCCAAATATATGGGCACAAGAAACTTATGCTCGAAACAACCATACTCCGTTTTCTCTTGAAAAGGGGGTTTTAACTCCAAAATATTGAAATATTAGATAAAAATATAAACTGTTTTATTTTGTTTCACTTTTACTTTTAACTTGCATTGTTAATGGCTTTTCTAAAATAATGTTATTCTATATAACACAATGCTTCATATGAACTATTCTAAAATATTTCTATTTTCCATTCTGTTTGTCTCTCCTAAAATGAACTAAATGACCTGTCAGTGAATACCATGTCAGCTATTATCTGCCCACTTCAAGGCAAAGGCTTTTTCCAGCAGGTGCCAATTGTTCCTAACTGTACCAAAAATTCAACTGACCATCCCTCACTTTCGTCTCTTACTCACCCTTCCATCACTAACCTTCAACCTTATTTCTCAGAATTTTATCCTTTACTCCAAATTACTAAAATAAATTATTTTCCCTCTTAAAGAAATTTCCTCACAGTTGTAGATAGCCACATTGGCACCCTTTTCTTGAAATTAAGTCTTCCATTTTTCTCTATAAAAAATGATAAAGTATTTACGAAGAACATTGTATGGAAGAAGCTACTCAATCGATAAGTCTTATATTAGTTTAATATGTATTTCATTGATGTATTGCTGAGTCGAAATGTACATAAGCTTAACTGTCCATGTATAAATTGCATATATATGTGCATTATACGGCAGAAACATTGTTTGATTCCTGTACGTGGTCTGTCCTTCAGGGGTACTTTACCTGATTTATATATAACTACAGTTTGTAGTTTATCAGCATTGTTAGTAACTTTCTATTTTTCTTTATATATATATATATATATAAATATATAATTGTATATATTATTATTTATTAAATGATACAGTGGAACAAGCATCTTATTCAATTAATCCCTTTAAATACAGTTTACCATAAGTAACTAACTATAAAACTGAACATTTATCACCCATGGATACCCACTAGTGATATAATATAACATGAGAAATTGATTGGAAATTATATGAAAGAGAAGTGGATTAGCAGCATCGTCAGAGTGTTGGACAAAATACCTTGCAGTATTTGTTCCAGCTCTTTACGTCCTGACTTTAAATCCCACCAAAGTCAACTTTGCCTTTCATACTTTGTGATCAATAAACAAAGTACCAGTCAAGTACTAGGATCGATATAATTGACTTACCCCTCCTGCCAAAATTTCTGGCCTTGTGCCTATGTTAGAAACAATTTATTATTATTAATTGATCAAGATTTGAGCCCTACTTTATTTTGGTTAGGTTTAAGGGTTTTTCTTTGTGAGTGAGTGTGAATATGTTTGTGTGTATCAGAGAGAGAAAAGGTGTGTGTGTATGTGTTTTTCTCTATGTATGTGTATGTTTTGGGAAATGTTAGAATGTGTCTGTTAATGTGTACATGTCTATGTATAAGTGTGTATGTGTTATGTGTATCAGTATGTGCAGGTACAAATGTTTGGTTGTGCATGTATGTGCTTGTGAATTTTAATTTCTCTGTTAACATGTCTGTTAATGTGTATATGTGTGTTCGTTCATATGCTTAAGTGTGTGTGTATGTGTGTGTGCATATGTTAGTGTGTGTTTGTCGTTGTTTGTAGGAATTTTAAAGTGTGCATATATGTCTATAAAAGTGCATACATGTAGGTTTTTGAGTGTTTGTGTTTGTTTGTTTGCTTGTTTGTGTGAGTGTGTGTGTGTATGTGCATGTGTGTGTGTGCATATTTGTGTGTACATGTGTGTGTGTGTATGTTCATGAATTTTAGACTGTGCAATTGTGTCTGTTAATGTGTATGTATGTGCGTATGTGAGTGTGTGTATGTGTGTATGTATGTTTGCATGCACATGTTTGTGTCAGATGTATGTGATTTTGAAGAATCTGAATGTTAGCATGTGTGTATGTGAGTTTTAGAATGTATGTATGTCAGTCTATTAGTATACATGTGTGCATGAAATAGTGTGTGTGTGTGTATGTCAGTCTATTAGTATACATGTGTGCGTGAAATAGTGTGTGTGTATGTATGTGCACACATATATATATATATATATATATATATATATATATATATATATGTGTGTGTGTGTGTGCATGGGATTCATTTGTTTGAGAATTCTAAAAGTAGGATGTTTGGGAGTTCAAACAAGCGAATAACAGCAACAACAACAACAACAATAATAAATTAATAAACAAATAAAAAAATAACCTGCAATAAAATCCCATTAAAGTATTTTACCTTTTAATTAATAACCTGTGAAATCAAAGGCAGAACGTAAAATAGAGGAATAAAATTAACATAGATATAACAACAACAGCAAAAAACAAAACAAGCAAACAATAAAACAAACATTTTCGATCTTTGTTAGGATGGAATGAAGTGGGATTTTTAGTTCATAAAATATTCTAAAGGAAGTTAGTATTTCTTTTTTAAATTAAATAAAAATAAATTTTCAATTTTTTATTTTATTTATTCCTTTATTTTTTTTCTTCCCAAATTTTGGCCCCTGTTCTCAGTTTACTTCTGTTCTTGCTGTTGTTGTTGATGTTGTTTAATCCCAAGATCCTGGATTTGCAGAGTCATCAGAGCATCGGATAGAATGGCTTGTGGTTTTCGTACCAACTCTCTGTGCTCTGAGTTCAAATTCCACTGAGGTCAACTTTTCCTTTCATCACTTTGGCGTCGATAAATAAAGTACCAGTCTAGTACTGGGGTTGAATTTTCTTTATTCTCTCTCTCTCACAATTGGCTATGCTGCCTTGTGAGAGTGTTGTGGGAGCCCACTCACAGTGTCTGCAATTTCAGAAAGAATAAGAGACCCTACTGACATAACTGAATCACCAGAGAGCTCGAAAGAGCCACCCAAACTCCAAGAGTTTGCAGCTACAGATAATGATGAGGGCTTGATCAAGTAGACCTATGAACAGAGGTATTCCAGTCATGACCAAGTGGCTGAGAGGATATGATATTAGACTACCAGTTTATTGGTGTTTAGCTCAAATCCACTGCAAACATTTCATTGTGCATTTGAGCAATTAATTTTGTGTGGAAACAGGTACCTGATCTTCTGGAAATGCAATCCAAGGATAATAGATGAGCATCCTATCCAGAATGAAGGTTATTTCATTTATTTCTCATCATCTCGCAGTGGATGGTAAAGGCATATGTCCTAGTGGTTAGGGTGTTGGACTCACAATCATAAGATCATAGGTTCAATTCCCAGACCAATCGGCATGTTGTGCCCTTGAGCAAGGACCTTCATTTCATGTTGCCTCCAGTCCACAAGCTGAAAATGAGCACCTATGATAGGACTGGGGCCCTATCATTAAAACACCTAAGAAACCTCCTATGAAATGCAACCTCATACAAGGCTGGCCAAACCTGCAAGGTATGAGCAATATCATTTACATTTTTTTTTTACATCTGATGGTGGATTGGCAGAATCATTAGGACATCAAAGAAAATGCCTTGCAGTATTTAGTTATTGTTCTTTATGCATGAGTTCAATATCCGCTGAGGTCATCTTCACCTTTTATCCTTCCAGAGGTTGATAAAATAAAGTACCAGTCAAGTATTGAGGTCAATTTATATACCTATAATTCATTCTAGATGTGAATGAAATTATAATAGAAGATGAAGACCTTGATACCAAGAAACCATTACTATGTATATTACTATGTATATTGCTACATTCTGAAAGTATTTATGAAATCACTCCATGCTCAATAGAATTCCCATCTTATTATCCATGGATAATATCCCCAGATGACCTCAGAATTAAATATATTCCTCAAATGCACAATGAAATATCTCTGCAGTAGATTTGAGGTGAACACTAATGGGCTGCTAATCTAATATCCACTTGGATTCGACTTAGTGCGTGTGTGTGTGGGGGTGGGGGTGTGTGTGGATGACGCACATATACATATATGGATGCAGGCATGGCCGAGGGATTAAGAAGTTCGCTTCGTAGCCATCAGGTACTGGGTTTGATCCCACTGCGTGGCATCTTGGGCAAGTGTCTTTATCATAGCCTCGGGTTGACCCAAGCCTTGTGAGTGAAATTGGGTAGACAGAAACTGCACAGAAGCCCGTCGGATGGACTGTACCTGTAATTCAAAAAAGTACAGCCTTGTCACACTATGTGGCACACTGATTCTGCTTGACAATTATGTTAAGGGTACATGTGTCTGTGGAATACTCAGCCACTTCGGATGCTACTTCAATGAGTAGGTCGTTCAGTTGATCGAACAACTGGACACTCATACGTTGTTCTCGACGGGAGAGTCCATCATCATATATATACACACACACACACACACACACATACATATATATACATATATATAAATATATATATATATATATACATATATATATATATCCACCATCTATCATTCAGTTGGGCAGCTAGCAGGATGACATCCAAATATTGCAGCCAGTTTTCAGCATTTGCCAATTTTGGGGAGTAAAGATATTTTTATAGTAGAAAACCAATCCTACTTATAAACATTCAGTTGTGAAATAGAAATTGTACATAATTTTTGGAGGGTTTTTTTTTTAGCTTCATTTTTTGGGGGGTGGGTTTTATATTTATCCAGAAAGTCATGATGGTCACTGTCTTCCATTAGTAGTCCCCTACAAATCTGAGATTATTTGTCTATGTAAGACATTCCAGAATTTTATTAATTTTTATTAATTTTATTTTGTACTTATGTTTATCAACATCATCATCATGTTCATCATCACCATTATCATCATCATTATCAATATGGTCAGGATCATCATTTCCATCATCATCATCTTAAGCAATATCGTTGTCATCATCATTATCAGCATTATAATTCTAATAATCAGCAGCAGCTGCATTATCATTCTAATCATCAGCATCATCACCACCACTATTACTACAATTATCCTCAACAATATCACTCTCCACCTCCTCCATCTTATCATCATCATCATTGTAAGCATCAATCTCAGTATAACATCAGTTTCCAACACCACCACCACCATGACCACCAACACCACCACCTCCACACTACATTATTTAGATGACAAGCCAGCAAAGTGGCTGGACCCTTTCCCAACTTACGTTGCTCCTGGCCATTTTCCATGACAGTTCTCATTTATGTTTTCCTTCCTTCCTTTCTTTCATCCTTCCTCCCTTCCTTTCATCCTTCCATTGCCTTTTTTTCTTATTCTTTCAGCAACGATTTGTAAAAACTTTCCTAGAAGAATGCAGCAAATAAAATCGAATTTTACACACCAACATCCATATTATCTTAACACACACACATAATTACTATATATATATATATATATATAAAATCAACATCATCATCATTTTATGTCTACTTTCCATGCTAGCATTGGTTGGATGGGGGATTTCGGTCTGAGTCAGTTCTTATTCGGAGTTACCACTCTTCCAGACGGGTCTGGGGACCACATCTCACTCGTACATTTCCTTTGGCTGGATGCTCTTCCTAACACCAACCACTTTACAGAGTGTACTGGGTGCATTTTGCTTAGTCTCCTGCAGTCTTCATGACCAGAGAGTGTGAAATAGGAGAATGAGGGACGTGAGGGCAGGATTGTGGTATGAATGGCTGTGATGGGGAAGCCATGATTGGATAGTAAAGGGAGAGAGATGGGGGAAGGATGCTGATAAATTAGATATTGGGCGAGGGTGTGCATGGAAGATCCAGGTTGAGTGGGTAAAGGAGGTAAGAATATGATGGAAGAAATAGTGATAGCAGTGACAGGTATATGGTGACAGAGTGTTAATAATGAGTGGCCTAAGGGAGGTGGTGTGATGAGTGGCACCACAGGAGAGGTGAGGGTAATGTGTATCTGGTAGGGATGGGTCTGAAGCAGTCGCTCATTATAGACCTCATGATAAGATGGCAGTAGGGAGATCCCAGATAGAGTCCTAAGGGTGTTTCATTATGTTAAAGATTTCAATTATGTCTTCGATTTCATTCCATATTTAAGGTTGTTAAAAGCATAACACTTAAACACGTCATGACAAGCAGAATAATATTATAGACAATCATATAACAGTTTCTTGGGTCAAACCACATACGTCTCCTGACAAGAGGCATAGCTCCTAATTCATGATTGAATGGTCCTGTTAGATGTAAGAAAGGCAATTATGTCAAAGATATGCAGATATCCAAATTTACAAAAACCAACCTACAAATGTTAAGTTAGTGCTAACATATTCAATGTAGAGAACATCAAAAGATCTAATTAGAAATAGTTAGCATGGGGGAAAATGTGTTGTAGATCCTTGAATAAAGAGAGAAAAATAAACCTTCTAAAAGCTATGCTGACATTTTAGAACAAAGCTATTTTCCAAGAAATTGCTTCATTTAAATTAATTACCTACTTTCTACACATTCTTGCAACTCAAGCAACTAATTTAGTCATAGATAATTTATGCAATTGTCCCTGTTTATTTCTCTAAGAGTTGGCCATTCCTTTACATCCATTGCTAACACTGCCAGAAATAGGCATGAAAATCATCAGAACTTCAGCACAGGGGGATCAGCATAGGTTGTTGTTGTTGTCGTTGCTGCTGCTATTGTTGTTGCTGCTGCTGCTGTTGTTGCTGCTTAGTCCCGTCCCAGGTCATTCCTTCACATACATTGCTAACACCCACCTCCCAGAAATAGGCATGAAAATCACAACTTCTGCTGGGAGAAAACAGTCAACACAGGGTATCGGCATAGGCTGTTGTTGTTGTTGTTTAGCCCCAGGTCAGTCCTGATCTAGCTGGCCTGTGATCAAAGACATTCCAACCATGACCTTCCCACCTTCTTTTCCCCCCTATGTGTAAGGAACCCAGGACCACATTATCCAACGTGTCCTTTTTTTTAACACGGTAGAGTGTGATATGGAGATTTGGCTGCTTTTTCTAGCACCACCACCATGACCACTACACCATCCCAACCACCGCCACCACCGCCACACCACCACCGCCACTACACCACCACCACTACACCACCACCACAACCACTACACCACCACCACCACAACCACTACACCACCACCGCCACTACACCACCACCACCACCAACCCCACCACCACACCACCACCACGAC
>JAOPJM010411835.1:10000-11301 GCA_027124095.1 Muusoctopus leioderma | reverse complement strand
ACCGCAGACAGACAGCGAATGTTTCGTTGTGGCAATCAGGGTATTATGTGCATCTGCGACAATGAAATACCGCTACTTCCATAGTTTCATTGCATGGAAGATGTAGCCCAATGACTAAAACCAGTAAAAGAATTTAAGAAAAGAATGAAAGAATTGAAGAAAATAATCAAAGAATTTAAGAAAGGTATAAAAGAATGATAGAAGAAGAGTGAGAACACAACTGGAAAGCAGAACAAGAGGTAGGGGAAGACACAGTTTCACAGTTATGCAAACATGAGTGAAGATACAATTTGATAGCTAAATGAAGATGAGTGAATACGTAGATTGACAGTTGAAGATGAGCGAAGACACAGCTTGACAGCTAAATGAAGATGACAACACAGATTGAAGATGACAGTTTAACGAAGATGAGTGAAGACATAGCTTGACAGCTAAACAAAGATGAGTGAAGACGGAAATTGACAGTTAAATGAAGATGAGTGAAGAAATATCTTGACAGTAAAATAAAGATGAATGAAGACACAGATTGATAGTTAAACAAAGATGAGTGAAGACATAGATTGACAGTTAAATAAAGATGAGTGAAGACATAGACTGACAGTTAAACAAAGATGAGTGAAGACATAGCTTGACAGTTAAACAAAGATGAGTGAAGACATAGACTGACAGTTAAACAAAGATGAGTGAAGACATAGATTGACAGTTAAACAAAGATGAGTGAAGACATAGATTGATAGTTAAACAAAGATGAGTGAAGACATAGATTGATAGTTAAACAAAGATGAGTGAAGACACAGATTGATAGTTAAACAAAGATCGGTGAAGACACATCTCAAGACAAGAACAGTGGTGAGTAACTGCTTATGATGATAGGTTTGACTATCAAGTTGACAATTTTTGTTTGGGCGTGACTGAGTAAGATAACATGTTTATGTGACTAAGTTAAGTGAACCATCCATGTTATACAAGAACTATTCCATTGGTGGTCCATATCTAAGCCTTAAATACCATTTAGGGAAAAGAAAAATCCATCCTCCAATGTCCCCTCTAATCTTTAGTAGTCAGTGTGTGCAAAAATCTTATGTTGTGCAAAGTTTTCCTCATGACCAAAGTATATGCACACTAAATGTATAATACTTATAATTGTTTAATTATTTAGTTTAGACAACTAACCTTTGTGCACACACTAATTTCTTTTGTGTGCTGGTTGCAAAATGTGTATGTGCATGTGTATGTGCACAGCTAAGAGGAAATGGTGATCACCATCACCACACACCTTGACTAAATATGGTGTAGAATAG
>JAOPJM010411835.1:0-5000 GCA_027124095.1 Muusoctopus leioderma | reverse complement strand
TAGAGGGCTGCTTTGCCCGTCGCTTCAACTATCTTTGTCCTGATGGCGTTGATAAAAACCTTCATCAATTTACGACTGGCACCAATTGTCTTCATCATCACCAGTTCAAGTATATATATCATCATCATCATCATCATCATCATCGTTTTACGTCCGTTTTCCATGCTGGCATATATATATATATATCGCAACCATATGGTCACACCTTCCTTCTTTCTCTCACTCTTGCTCCTTTCCTTTCTCCCCCATCAAATTCTTAGCTTCCCATACTCTTACTCTTTTCTCATCTCACCCTCCCTTGCATAACCTATCTCCTATTCACACTCTCAAGTCATGTTTGCCCTCATAGAATGGAGACTGTGTAGAGTAAAGAGGGAATCTTTAGCCTGCTAGAGACAAAGCACCCTCTCTAGTGCTGGTGACATGATAAATGTACCCAGTGCACTCTGTAAAGTGTTTGGTGATCATGATCATTCAAAGACAACACAGGGTAAAGAGGGCTCTACAGTCGTGTCTTGGACATGACGACCTCTCTAGTGTTGGTGCTACGATAAATGCACCCAGTACACTCTGTAAAGTGGTTGGTGTTAGGAAGGGAATCCAGCCATAGAAATTGGTGTGAGGCATGGTCCCCCGACCCATCTAGGAGAGTGGTGACTCCATTCAGAATTGATGCAGGCCGAAATCACTTGTCCAACCCATGCCAGCATGGAAAACGGACGTAAAATGATGATGATGATATATATATATATATTGGATCGAGCAAACTTGGGCAGTAAGTGTGTGTGTGTGTGTGTTTTGGGATTTACAAATGAGAGAAAAAGTACTCAATGCATTGAGTAGAGTTTATTCATTTATTCAAAGCTGAGGCTTCTCTCCATTGCTACTTTGAGTTACTCTGTTGTAAAGAACAGAAGCAGGAGAACTGAAAGTAGTGATAGAGTGAAGACCTAGCTTCAAATAAGTTAATACACACACACATCATATTATATATATATATATATATATATATATATGAGCACATGAGACAGCGGAAGTAGAAATAAAGGTGCGTACATGTATTTCTAACATGTTTGTGTATGCTTCAAACATGCAACGGCACTCGCTGTGTGTTTTATCTCAGAGAAGACCTTCTCACTAGAGACTTTATGTGTTAAAAAAAACACACGATAAGCTCCAACCGACGTCAGGGGGACTGTCATATGCCCATTTCAGGGTTATTTCCCTTCATCAGTGAGAGATACCCGCCAGAGGTCATTCGGAGCTTGGTCGGAACTTTGGTTCCTATATAGAAATCAGCAAAAAATATTTGCTGATGTGTGCTAAAGCTTGCCAGGCTAGAATTAAATAAGTATGAGCACATGAGATAGCAGATGTAGAAATAAAGTTGTGTACATGTATTTCTAACATGTTTGTGGGTACTGTTTAGCCCCACCACAATAAACCTCTATAGAACCAGTGGAACGATAAAATGGACCCAGTCCACACTGCATATGATTAGTGATAGGAAGGGCATCCAGCAGTGAAAAACCATGTCAAAAAAGGAAGAACCAAATGGAGGAGATGTGGACTTTGAAGGCTGCAGCACAGGCAAACCATCTAGGAGAGTCAGAACTCTCAATAAAAACTTATACAGGCTAGACAGGACTTTTTAGTCCTTCTGCAGGCAATCTATCAAGTGTTGGTGGCATGATAAAATGCACCCAGTACATGCTGTAGAGTGGTTGGCGATAGGAAGAGCATTCAGCCAGAAAAATTTAAAAAAACATTCCTCAAACATGACATACACAACAACAAAGATTGGCAATTTTCTCTGTTGCTGTGTGTACCTGATGAAAAAAGGACCACAACAAGTGGTGAGACCATACAGTCATGGAAAAAACATGTAAAATGATGATGACGACGACGACGATGATACATACATACATATGTCACAAATCCACCATAACTAAATATTAGCTAACACTTACCCTTAAAAATCCATAATCATCAAATCCCAACAAATTGACACTTATTATCACACTAAAAACAAGACCTAGACTCCAGACACCTATCACTATTACCTCACTAATGAAATGACATAAGAAGCAAACTAAAAACTCAACCTAAACCAATCCAAGACCACAGTAGAACCATGCAAGAATTAGGAGCACAATAGAGGACGACATTGAAATGACAGAGAACACAAAGTTACACAAAGGAACGTACAAAAAACACCACCAATATACATAATACATATACAAATAAACATAGACATCCCATCATCAGTGCCAATCGGAAATCCTTATGGTAGAAAAGTATTACATAAATAAATTTCAATGTTTGACATGAAGAAGACTAGTTTCAGCACCATTAACTGTCAACATGTCAACATATCAACATATCAATGGCTAAGTACAATGCCTCTTGTAATGGTTAAACAAATCATTACAATATGAAGGAGCTTTTAATGAATATAATAAACTGTGGTGGTGGTGGTGGTGGTGGGGATAGCAGTGATCAAGAGTTTACTGTAAATGAACAGGAAAGGAAATAAGAGTCCACAGTATATAACGGCCCAAAATTCATTAATCTAGGAAAGGAAAGAGATTTAATTTAAACAAAAAATACTGACTGACATTTCTGAACTCCTTGTATTTAAATTATGGATGTCTTTGTAATTTTGGATTGGATGGATCTCCGTCTGGATTCCAGATGATGAGTGTTCAGTTGTTTGATCAACTGAACTGCTAGCTCATTGAATTAGCATGTAAGTGGCTGAGTATTCCACAGACACGTGTACCCTTCGCATAATCTTCAGGCAGAATCAGCGTGACACAGTGTAACAAGACTGGACTTTTAAATTACAGGTACAGTTCATCCGACGGGCTTCCACACAGTTTCCGTCTACCCAATTTCACTCACAATATATCATTTACTGTTTATCTAGGCCATTACAATGGAGTTTAAGACCGGCTGCCCTTGGAAACTCCTTTATGCTGATGACCTAGTACTTATAGCAGAATCTGTAGAAGAATTAGAGAAGAAATTCTAGACATGGAAGCAAAATTTGGAACTGAAAGGCCTCAAAGTAAACTTAGCAAAGACTAAAGAGAGGAGATGGGTGCCACCAGGTTTAAATAAACACCCAAGGAAATGCTGTATGTTGCGATGGCATTCCCATGATTCCATTGGGAGTTTTGGGCTTGGAATCGGAATCAGAATCCAATGGAAGTTGCCTGAGTTAATCATCTATGATTAAATGTTTGTAAGAGCAGTAATTGGCAGAATCGGTAGAGCATCAGATAAAATGCCTTTTCAGTATTTAGTTACATCACTTAATTTGTTGAGTTCAAATCCTGCTGAGGTCAACTTTGGCTTTCATCCTTCTTGGGTAGATGAAATAAAGTACCGGTCAAAATCATCAACTATCCCTTCCTTCACAGTTTGTGGCCAGTTTGATATTCATCATCATCATCATCATCATCATGCTCATCACCCTATCATCATGCTCATCATCATCATCATCATCACCATGCTCATCATCATCCCCATCATCATCATCATCATCATCATCACGATCATCCTCATCATCATCATCATGCTCATCATCATCATCATCGTCATCATCAACATCGTTATCATCATCATCATCCTCATCATCATCATCGTCATCATCATCATCATCATCATCATCATCTTCATCCTCATCATCATCATCATCATCATCATCATCATTTTTACGTTCATTTGTTTCCCATGCTGGCATTGGTTGGACGAGATTTCTTATTGGAGCAGTATTCTACAGCTGGATGCCCTTCCTCTCGCCAACCCTTCACTGATAATGGTAAGTTTTTTTTCTCCACCAATCTTTTACCCATTGAGCTGCCAAAGCCTGGGCAATTTTTTATGCTGAACATACACAAAGTGCACCGGTAGCCCAAACAGTGTCAACAATGAATACTTTGTGGAGACAAACACTCCCCACACACATACACACACACTCATAATATATATATATATATATATATATATGACAGGCTTCCGTTCAGTTTCTGTCTACCATTTCCTCTCACATGGCAATGGTCGGCCCGAAGCTATAATAAAAGACACTTGTCGAAGATACCACACAGTGGGATAGAACCTGGAACCACATGGTTATGAAGCAAACTTCTTAACCAAAACATCCATGATTGCACCTATATTTAATGTGTGTGGGGAATGTAACAGAAGTAGGAAGAATCTTCTGACAAGACAAGTCTGTGACACCAGTTGTTGCTATTATTTAGCCCAAGGTCAGACCTGATTGAGCAGACATATCATCAAAGGCATTCCAACCATGGCCATTATACCTTTTTGTATATCTCTAACTACATTGTCTTCATGTCTTTTAACCCTTTTGATACCAACCTGCCTGAAACTGCCCTGGTTCTATGATTAAAAACCCATTTATTTTCAAGTGTTCGTATTTAGATTTAAACCTTCCATTATAATTTTATGTGAGAACTTTTTGTTAAGTTATGTTCAAAACACAAACTTAGTTATTTTTACTAAATCCCTCCAAATTCTTTGATTATTTTCAACAACCAAGTAGAGGTTCTCTATCTCTCAGCTTGACTGTTACAGCAGTTTCGTTTTATGGCTATTTATATCACTAATGAGAAAAGCATGAATGTTAAATAGCTGCAGTCCTTCTCTACTCTAGATGCATCCAGTGCATTGGGTCTATGAGAGAATTCTTTATATTTTTCCATGAGTGGTTAAAAGTTGTAAGAACATTCGGCTGTAAAAAGATTTGTCCCCATAATATGCAAATGAAATTTCAAAAACCTATTTTTACCTATATTGGCATGGATGAAGAACATCTCTCTCTTTTTCCCCACTCCTAATATATATATATATATATATATATATAATGAGCTGCTGTATCTCAAGCAACATATTTGTATATATATATATATAGAATTAACAATTCAATGAAGCATTAATTAATTTTATTACATACATTTGTTTCAGGCCAC
>JAOPJM010411628.1:0-11302 GCA_027124095.1 Muusoctopus leioderma | reverse complement strand
TTATTATTATTATTATTATTATTATTATTATTATTATTATTATTATTATTATTATTATTATTATTATTATTATTTCGTGTCTATATCAAATAATTGCACTTTTTGCGCAATCTTGCATATTCTTTGTTATTTGTCAAATCATCCAAACAACAATGCGAATCCAATAATGTGCCCATTTCACTTTCGGTGTCTCTGGTAAGGCCAAATCCAACGTAGAGTCGATTGAGACATTTCCACTTGTCAGTTGCATTGGTCTTACCCTAGTTTTTGGTATGAAGTTCTGTAGGCCTTTCTGAGTTTCTTCTAAGCACAGAGCGCCACATTGGGCTTCTTTACAAATGGATGAGATAATGTCTTAATTTTTAATAGAAGAGAGTCCTTTAATGTTTATTTGATAATACAGTTAGGTATAACATTTATTGTTTGTGAATCTGGGATTGTTGTCTGTGAGATTAGAAAATATTTAGTAACATAAACAAGTATTTACAACAGATTTTATTGTATATTGTTTTAGAAACAAGGATATGCTGCATAAGTACTGTAATGATATTTTTGAGCCAGAAACTGGAGACGTTGAGGGGCATCCCGTTCGAACTCGGTACCAGGAGGTAACGGGAGCATGCATCAAACACGAAAAGTCAGTGGGCTTGCAGCTCGGAACTTGGAGAGGCAAGTCAATGCGGGGCGGCGGCGGCTGCAGTCGCTGAAACGAGGGTCCGGTTAAGCTGCTTGGGATCTGATTCGCACCAGACCTCCAGGTGGATGAAAAATGGGAGGAGGTCGCGAGCAGGGTGGCTAGTCTCACTCATAAATGGGCTGAGAGGAAGCTATCCCTGAAAGGTCGGGCGGAAGTAGCCAACGTCTATATTGCTTCGGTGACATACTACCGCCTGACTGTCGTGTCTTGTCCCAGAAACAACTGACCAGATTGGAGCGTATGCTCTTCCGCTTCTTATGGAAGGGACAGGTCCTGCTGGTCAGGAGGTCAATCTTCTGCCAACATCCACTAAAGGGAGGTCTCTGGATGCCGTCGCTTCTGAGGCTGACACATCTGCAGAGATTCCTGAATGACAACGACGGTGAACTAATGTGGTCGCCGTTCGTGCGACGAGACTTTCCGCAGCTCGTCTCTCTGACTGAGTTGTAGTCCTGGGTCAAGCGCATACCGAGGTTTGGCCTCTGGAATGTTGCCAGGCATTCACTGCACTCTACCAGCTGGACCAGGTAGTCGGTGGAACGTCAACTCTCATATTCTAAAGAGGGTTAGTGGAGGGTATGAGTGATGATGGCCTAGGAGCGATTCTGGGCATTGACGAAGACAGTCTGAGTAGTCTCTTCTGGAGAACTTTCAGGCTGGGTACTATCTATAACTTCTAAAAGTCCTTGGCCTGGCAGTGCTACAGGGGAGAGTTGCATGTTCGGGATAAACTCTACAGGCATGGCCGTGGTGGAGCTGCCAGCAACGGTACCTGACCGAGATGCACGCAGGATGACGAAACCGTCCGGCATGCACTCGTTCAATGTCCGTGCATTGCTGATTTGTGGGTTTATGTTGAACAGCTGTTGTCGCGTGCGGGACGAGGCCTGCTATCAGCCGAGTCTATCGTGAAATCGAACCACCGCCTTCCTTTGGCAAGGAAGAGTGGTTAGTCTTCCTCTGCCTGATGGTTATGGCAAAATAAGTTGTGTGGTGGACGCGGTTGAAAGGTTTGAGGACAGAGCTTTTCATCTCAGGACAAGCCCTCATCAACTTGAAGTACCACTTGAAGAGGAAGGTGAGGGTAGAGAGGGAGGTGCTCCCCTCCAGTGAATTTTATGAAAGGTGGGTGAGAGTGGCGAAACTGGCGTGGCTAGATGGAACCACGATGACCTGTAGCGCCGTTAACAACAACAACAGCAACAACAACAGCAACAACAACAGCAACAACAACAAATTTAACGAAAACATGCAGAAATTTAAGAAAAACAGCAACCCAGAAAATGGAAAAAATATATAATAACGACAATAACAAAAACGACAGCAGCAACAACAACATGAACAGCAACAACAGAAGCAACAACAACAATAACAGCAACAACAGCATCAACTGTAGTAGCAGTATCAATGACAACAACAACACGATCAACAGCAGCACCAGCAATATGACTGCAACCACTGCCGCCCTGAGTCCTACAGTCACCACCAATACAAACAACTTGTCCAGAAACGAGGAAGGAGAGTGAGTCTGGTCGTGACACCAAATGTTATAGAAGAGACAAGAAGATGCACAATAACCTACAGGTGCATAGGCGCAAAAAGTAGACGGGTGGATAGAGCGCCCCATTCAGAAATAGAGAAATGACTGAAGCCACTGTGGCACCAAAACACTTATATCAGCCGTGGAAAGCAGTATGGCACAGTATATGTAAGGTTCCCCACAGGAATGGAAGCCAAAAGGCACTCCACGGCCTCCCTATAGAACGAGTAATTAATCCTCATACCTACATATCTCGGCCGTCGTGTGGAAAAGGTGAAGGTAGTAGAAGTGCCGCCTGAAATAAACATTCCTTGGCTAGTGGCAGCCGTCTTGGCGGAAATAGAAGAGAAAACAACAATCTTAGAAGTCCAAGAACTGAAAAAAGAAAATTGGACAGGAACAGTTCCGAACTCTTAATCCAGACGGACCAAGAGAGTCTCGAAGCCATCCCTGACATCATCGACCTACCAGATGGCACGCTATTGTTTGTGGCAGTAGAAGGCAGAAGACCGAGGTGCCACATTTGTGCTGCTGCAAAGGACGAAAGAAAAAGGCCCCCCACAATTACCAACGCCACAAAGAAATACACAACAGCAATACAAACAGCAGCCTGCAACCACAATAGCAGTTGCTGTTGCAAACACAAAAGCAAAAACACAAGCAGCAGCAGAAACACCAGCAACAGTGGAAGAAGCAGTAACAAAAACAACAGAAGTAACAACAGCAGCAGTACATGAAGTAGCAGCCACAGACACGACAGCGTTACCAACAACAGCATCACTGACAACAGCGATAACAACAGCAACAGAAACCACAGAAACAATAACAAAAAACAACAGAACAAATCAACAAAATCCCCCAATACATTCCTCTCCCCCCCTTTGGACCACTCAGACATGTCCTGTAACGAGGGTGAAGAAAAGTCTTAAATGGAAAAAAGTTCCCGTTAGGAGGAAAAGAAAAAAAGGAAAACTCTGACCTGCCAACGCAAAAAGCTAGGAGGCATGAAGGGACCAACCTATCACAAATACCACCACCACCATCACCGACACACACACTGCTACCACCTAACCCGTATCCACACCAACAACAAGAACAACACGAAAATAAACAAGAAAAATAACACCCGCAACAACACCAACAAGAGCAAACCAAACATGAAAATAACACCACCAACTACACTGCGATAAACAAAAATAACAGCAAAATACTAAATTACATAACAGAACAGACAAACAAAACAATAAAGAACTCCACACAACAATCACATAACACACTACCACAAATACGAATAATAGAAATAACAGAAGACATATACAAATATCTTAAAGCAAAATTCCCCAACGATGTGGGGGCTTTACGAGGTACATTCAATAAAAGACTGTACACGGGAAACCACCCATGATTAAGCGGAAAGCCCAATCACGGAAGCAAGGTACGTGATCTCTCTCACTTCTATCTTTCCATCCAACATGGCTTTGCTCAGAATAAGTAGCATAAATGTACGTGGCCTGGGGTCACCTTGGAAGCAAGGCCACTTGCTCAACGACCTCAGGTCACTAGATTAGATGTGGTAGCTATCAACGACACCAGAATCTCTGAGACACACGCACTCGCAGCGATTTTTGACGACTATGAGGTGTACGCATCTCTTAGTAGGCCTCCATTGGGAGGTGGAGTGGCAGTGTTGTTTCGGAAAGGCTTGGATCTCGAGGTACGGCTGATATTCCTGGACCCAGACGGTAAGTCGGTGGTCCTGGATGTTGACAGCAGTGAAAGCGGTGCCTTCAGACTAGTGGCCGTCTATGCTCCATTATGGGCAGGGCGGCCGGATTTCGTTAGGCGTCTAGAAGATTTCTTGGGAACATTCCCGCTGTTTAGTTCTAGTGGGAGACTAGAATGGCATCATAGACGCAAGCTGGGATTGTGTTGGGCTAGCTGATAGGAGAGGGGGGTGTTAAAGCCACGCAAACATCCTCAAACAGTTCCAACTGTCCGACAGGTACCGACTGTGCCAGTGTGGAAATGGACCAACCGCATCGAGTCATCCAGATCCTATCTAGATAGAGTGTTTTTTAGGTCAGCAGATAAGGATAGCAGAGGGTGTCCACAATTTCAAATGGTCGACTATACACATCATAAATTTGTGATCTGCATGGTCAACCTAGATAGGACACATAGATAGGGCCCCAGTTACTGGAAGCTAAACGTGTCGTTCCCGGTACGCAAAGCTTACAGAGACCGGATTAGCGATTTAGTCAGGCGGTAGTTAACGTGGGCAATCGTTAACAACCGATGGTGATGTGCCCTGAAAAGCGCGATTAGAATAAAATTGATAGGGTTTAGTATAGAAGCAGCAATAGAGGAAAACAGATTAGCGGGTGATTTAGTCAGAAACTTAGAAGAGACGATTAGGAAAGGCATCTCAACCGACGTGCTAGCGGTGAGAATGGCCCTCGACCATTTCAACAACGCGAATAATAATAATAATAATAATAATTATTATTATTATTATTCTCGTCGAGGTTGATTTTGCATTTCATCCTTCAAAGGTCGATAAAATAAGTACCAGTGAAGTACTGGTGTCGATTTAATCGGCTAACCCCTCCCCTAAAATGTCCGGCCTTGTGCCTATGTTAGAAACAATTGTTGTTGTTATTGTTGGATTAAGAGAATCGTTAAAGCGTCGGACAAAATGCCCTGCAGCATTTAGTTACGGCCATTTACGTTCTGAGTTCAAATCCTGCTGAAGTCAACATGGTATTTCATCCTTCCGATCAGATGAAATAAAGTACCAGTCAAGTACTGGAATCCATATAATCAACTGTTTCCGCCCTAAAAAAAAAAATCCCCAAAACTTCTCGCCTTGTACCAATGTAATAAATCATTAAAATAATAGGGACTATAATAGTGCAATATACTTTCAATTACTAGCATGTATGTTTCAATTCTTCCGTTAATAGTGTGTCAAATATTGCTTCTTATGTAATGGAATGGGGAGAGGTACATTTTGAACGCAGTCGTACTTACTATTTTTACGGTAGGGTGAAATCATTATTCTTAACAGTAGATCACTGGACAAAATAGTTGTATTTAGTTATGTCTATTTACCGCTGGTTCGCCTGTACTTTTCCTTCTCCCAGGGTCACTGAATTAAATAGTGGGATAGATTTAATCAACAGTTCCCTCCTCCAAATTTTCTGGCATTGTGTCAATGTAAATCATTATTATTGTTGCAATGATAGCGAGTTGGCGAAAATGACAATCGTTTAGTCCCTATACATTCTAAGTTCAAATGCAACGGAGGCAACTTTGCTTTTATCCCTTCAGGATCGACAAAAAGAAACAATAACATTATTAAGTTCAGAAGTGTGGCGATATCATTGACAAAATAAGTAGGTTTTCCTCGATTAAACCATAAACTTGTAAATGAAAAAAAAGGTGCTTTGATAAAATATTTCACACAATGCAGGCAACTAAAACCATCATAGATATTGTAAAACCATACCTTGCAGGATTTTAGTAGGATGCGTGTCCCCTATCTAGAAAGATAAAAATAATGTGAATCACCGAATATCTATACTTTCTTTCACTTGACTATTTTACCTCACTATGTAAAATTCTTGACAAATGAGTTGGTGAGTGGTTGCATTTATAAACGACGTGAATGAAGTGATGTAGATACAATTTACAAGTGAATGGCAATAACAGCATATCTAGGGAATGAAAATATAACAGTGTCGATGGAGAATAAAGAAGATATTAAATTCTAGATAGTGAAATCCGCGAATCCGCACCAAATTACATTTACAGTTAATTCTTTTGAGAAAGAGCATGGTCGTTATCACGTCCATTGCTGGAAATTTTGACTAATCAATTCAAATCATTGATTAAGAGGCTGGAGAAACGATAAATAACGTACTACTACATTATTTATCGTTTCGAATATCATGGAAGTATATTGAGATAAGTAACATATATTAAAATAAGTATATGTGGTAGATTGAAATGTTTCGAACTATTAATGTCTTATCTTAAGAGATGATATATTTTCAAATGATTATATCTACATTACGTTTCAATTGGTTTGGTATTCGATCGTCATCAAGTGTTTTATTCCGGGATGTGTACATACTGGATTCGAACTAAAAACCTTTAATGACAAAACGATCCTACCCCCTCGTGGCAAAGAGCGTTATTACCCTTAATTTAGAAACAAAAGTTCCTAGTTCGAATCTAGTTTGGTGCTATATGCATATCCAGACACCTGATGACGATCGGAGATCAAACGCAACGAAACGTAGTGTACATGTAAATGTTAAAAAGGTGACCGCATTTTTTGACTGTCATTATGAAATGCACTCGAACTGAAAGCTGTTTTTGCGAAAGAGAGAATGGCAGGACAAAGTATTTTCAACGTCAAGGATAAACAGGAGCATGACAAACACACACAGTATTATTTTAGTTATATAGATTATACTTGAGATGTTGTGTGTTCGGTGGTATAGGGTAAGACAAAAAGAAGGCTCATGTATTTTGGCAGACTTCTGCTGCCATCTCGGTAGGCAGTTCAATTGAAACTGAGCGACGTTAGATTTTCTTCTCGAATTTTTTTCACCAGTACTCTTTAATGGCAGAGAGGTGCAGATAGCAGTGCGTGAGGATCTTTATTATCTTTATTAAACGAGTGAATATGTAGCGCTAAACGAAACTGGTGTCCAGGAAGTGATTATACACTTGGGTGTTTGTTAAAAACAACGGAGCCGTGGTATTTTCATCATAATACCAGTACTAAAGAGGTTCTCTTGAAAGACACGAAGTCTGTTCGAGCCAACGCTGGTCATTTTCAGACTAACCACACTTCTACTCTGGTCACCTTCACTGCTGTACCATTTAATATCATTATCACCACCACTATCTTGATCATATTGCTTGTAGTAGCCAACAACGAGTAAGATAATTCCAGACTACAAAAAATTGTTTTTAACATGAAAGTTCTATCTGTTTGGTCAATTCCGGGCAGTACCATTCTCAAAACTCTTTTGCTTTTACATAACACAGTCATTTGCATCTGCTTACAAACATCATTAATGCGTTTAGCATCTACTTATATTTTTGCTCAGCAAATAATCACAATTTGCCGTACATTCCCTCCACCTTCAACACATCTTAAACTCTAGCTGTTGGTATTAAGTTTACAGATATTTTTCTAAAACTATTTATGTGTTTTATGGAATTATTTTGTAATATTAAATCGGTTCTTCCCATTGCGGTTGTTTTGTACGCATGATACTAAACATACCAGCCTAAATTCTTTTCCTTATTTTTCCAATACCGTTCCTTTATGCCATTAGCAAATGTACCCTTTGAATTTCTGTTTATTAAGTTTTAATAGGTCACATATTCTTGTCTTATATGTTATCTTTTTGCGGCTATTAAAACAAATATATGTTAGTGAAATCTCTCAATTTCGTTTATTTATTTAAATAGTTAATGTGCTTGTTGCATGGTTCATGAATGCATAAGTTCAAATCTGTTTCAGAAATTTCGTTTTATCTGTGGACAAGGCGCTTTATTTTACGTATCCCAATCTACTTAGCTGTCGTTAATTCCTACCAAATCTAATATGACAGTTAACTGTAACAGATGGACGTTCTATCCCGGATTTGTCTCCTATCCGCTTAACATTAAAGACACCAGAGCCATGAGCTTCGCTAAAACACTCACTTTATAATTAAGTAATATTGCAGATATCTTTGATAGTCAAGTAGATGTTTGCAAATGAACACACTTTGATTTTGCTTTCCTCATCACTTCTATTAAAAGGATCCGATACAACAGTCTAAGAGAATATTGGACTGAAACATTAATTTTCACCAGTGGTAGCACATAATCAACACTCACAGAAAAATATTTCATATGAAAATGGCACCGTCATTTCTTTCTTTTTGCTATCTGTTCCAGCTCAAACAACAGAAACAACGGTAGACAATTCTACTGCTATAATAAATCATCAAGAAGAAACGATAGATGAAGATGAAAATAATACAGATCAAATACAAACTAAACGTAAGTCAATACGCACCCATGAGAAATTAATTCTACTACTTAGGTAATCACATTCCCTAGTACTATAAATATATTCTCTGGTATTTAACAGCTTGACACAAACTCATGCTTCCTGTTTGGCAAATGGTTATCCAATTGTTAGCCATTGTCTTACGTTTTCATGCAAAAAATATTTTTAAAATGCAGATATTGCACTTATAAAATGCACATCGTTCCCTAAGCATATACAACTCTATTTTGTCACTTTAATCATAGAAAACCGAGGCTAATAATAAATAGAAAATAAGATTTATTTTTATTGAAACACAGTGCAAATAACTCTGTTTTAACATCAATGTCAATTTTATCCTGACATCTCGCTTTGATTACTTTCAAAATAATCGTTATGATCAAATAGAAAAGAAAGTTCAATTTGAGAGATTTTAAATTTTTAGAATATATCGAAATTATAGATAAATCAATAAATCTAATTTAGATTATGATGAGTTCGTTTCTCTTCCAAGAACTTTAGTGATGGAAATAGCATAAAAATATATCTCGATTCGAAATTGAGCCGTGGATACGCTATGCTATGATTCTCACTACTCAAATATTATATATTGAAAGCAGCTTCAATATTTAACGAGTGCTATTTATATAATTTTCTTAATGAATATTTGAATAAATTCATAATGCTTCCTTACATCCTTAATTATGCAGTCTCTTGCTTACACAGTTACTAATAAATTTAAGTTGAAGTCTGAAACAAGATAGTGTTGCAGTCCAATCAACCCCAAGATTTAAATTTTAATCTTGTTAGAATCTACTGTCTTCCATTTCATGAGGGTTGATAAAATACACACCAGTATTATACTAGCATGCAATCATCGATCGTACTCCTCCCTGGCAAAAATTGATCTTCAGCTAAAAAATGCAAAACGAAATCAATAATAGCCGTCTAAAGAAGCCTTGTCGCATCTTCTGGAAAAGTAGATTAGGTACGCCAATAATTTCAATCATCATTAGGAATGAAGTGTTATACATTAGTTAATAATTATAAGTTACTAAGTTTGAAGCCCGAACAGAGAATATCAACAGACATACACACGTATGCGTACGCACAATACATATAATGTATAGATGAGTGTGTATCTATTTGTTAAACTGTTCGTCATTAAAAAAAAAATGTACTTATAAACACAATATCTACTGATACTAACTTCTGTCTTTTCATTTATAGTTAACTTTATTTCGAGGTATCGTCTCTACCTAATGACTTTATTTTAGTGCGTGGGTATTGTCTTCATCATATTGGTTGCCTAACTTGCACAACTATATTTATAGTTCAATAAATTATTTTAAAAACCGTTAATGTCAGCTATGCGGCGAGAAAAATATAATTCTAATATTTAAGGCAAGTATTTTCTTAGAATGAAAGAATGCCGAGTTAGGAGCGGAAGAAGGGTACACGGGGTAAGGACGCAGGTAACAAGGCAAAGTATGACAAGTAAGAATATGGTAAGGTCTCACATACGTAATATAGTGAGTTGAAAAACTTCGAACAACTGAGATTATCCAAGTATTAGTCGACAAAACTCCCTCCAGGTGTGTTTAAAATCTAAAAACAGCAAGCAAGGGCGGTAACTCCAATGTAATAAGTTGCTCGATACTTTTGACAATATAGACAATGCAGATTTGAGTAGATCTCTTTAAAGCCAACTGGTGAAAGCAACGGACATGTTTTGGCCTGATTACACCTCCTCAGCGTGGGAAGCATATTCTACACAGTTGGCAAGACTAAGAGTGATCAATGTATATAGAAACAGAGATAATGTAGTAACGCTGAAGGAAAATACCTTAGGTGATTACTGCTTGGATAATCTCAGTTGATAGAAGCTTTTCAATACACTATATTACGTGTGAGAAACCCTACCGTATTTGGATTTAGTATACAGCACGCTTCTCTGAGATATTTTCCTCAGTCGCATTATGGAAAGTAAGAGCCAACTGAAGGAAATTAAATGGATGTAAATGACAATGAATGATAAGCAAATGGTCAACGTTAAGAAATAATACATGAAAAGGTAATAAGGAAGAGAAGGTGGAGAGAGGAATCTAACCCAGCAGCAAAGTGAAAGAAGAAGAGGTTGTTGTTACTATCAAGCTCCCAATAAAACCCTGATCGGGCAAACGTATGAACAGATGCATTCCAATCGTGACAATTCCGTTTATTTTTCAGTCACAGTGTACGGAGGACGACATTATCCAATGTGTGCTTGTCTTTTTCAAGACGGTAATGTGTGATTTTGAAGGAGACTTGGCTGCTAATTTCAACAGGTCGAGTGGATATGTAGAGGATACCTCATTTGCTCCTCGGAAGAAGAGATAGAGATAAGGTAGGGATAAAGGCCAAAGAAAAATGGTAGAAATTAATACAAAATAACAAAAAATTCTAAATATATATGATTAAAAAATGAATACAAAATAAGGTAAAAAAAGTGAAAGAAAAAGGAGAAGCAGATAAAGGATGTTAAAATGAGGAAAGAGAAAAATAGGACAATTGAGGAGACAGCAGTTGCTAAAATGAAACAGTGAATGGTAAGAACGGGAAAGTTTAAAATAAAACAAATATAATGAGAGTAAGGTAATATTATTAAAATGACGGTAAGGTGAAGAAAGAAGAGATAGCATTGAAAGGAAGATAACGAATAGTGGGAGAGAGAGAGAAAAGTGGAAAAACAGGTGTAAAGATTGGGAAGAAAGAGAGAGAAAAAAAATGAATGAAGACAAAGGGTTAGAAGATACTTTTTAATACGTAACAGTTCATTTTGACAACCCTCAGTAGGAGTAATAACGATATGTCAGTAGTTTCTAGTTGACTACAAAGAAGCTCTTCTTCATTCATTATTGAAACTCGTGTAATGTTCCCTTATTTCTTAAATGAGTAGTCCTCCTCGATCAGTCTGAATACTGAAATCCCAAAGAACAGTGATGTCTTTATTTTCTACTACTTTGGC
>JAOPJM010411526.1:0-11303 GCA_027124095.1 Muusoctopus leioderma | reverse complement strand
GAGAGAGAGAGAGAGAGAGAGAGAGAGGCTTAACAATGAAGAGATTTCAACATGTGTCAACATTCAGCAAACTAAAGCGAATTGATGTCTGAAGAAATTATAATTTACTGAATTAAATGAATTAAGAAATATATAAAAATGTTATAACTACAGTTGAAATAGTTTCTCCACGTTGAAAAACGTAGTAGACCACTTTTCAATTACACCGGTCATAAAATATATTGCTAAAAGTAGATCGGACAGACAGACAGATATTCGTTTTTTATCCATACAATAGAAATAGATGATGAAGATGGAGTAGACAAAAAAATATATAAAACTATGTTTTATTTCAGCACATTGTTTTTGCTTCCTATTCTGACGAAATTTCATTGATACAATGCTTCCAAATAACCTCATACTCCTCTCTATATATGAAACATATTGTAACTATTGTTCGAATACGTGTTCTACGTATTGAAACATGTAATATATCGTTTTTTAATTTCAATGGCGACAAAAATGATTAATTTCAAAAAGCCGGGCACACAGACGAACGAACAGATAGACTGACAGACAAAGGTTTGTCTTTTTTATTTATGTAAGAGACAATAGGTTCAGAAAGACATTATTTCATATTAGGTTTGAGGGTTGAGTTGAAGGAACACACACGAAACGAAAAGAAAACGAATTAAGATAAAAAAAGTAAAAGTAAACTGTTGATGTAATTTACACATTTATCAACATTTAGTAAACTAAAGCGAATTGGTATCCCACGGAAGTATATTATAATGACTACTACTGAAACTCTAGTTAAAAGGTTGTGTAGCTATTTCTAAATACTGTTGACCTCATCTAAGAGATGAGATTGGTATCATAGCTGTTATATATTGACACTTTATAGGTATTCATTTGAGAGGGAAGGTGTTCCAGGTTTGTTAATGTGGAGTAGTCAACACGGCCGCCCGGAATACGAGAGGTGCGGGGTTCGATTCTCGGTGGCAGATCTAGTAAAGTGTTTCCTTTTTGTGTTTGTAGGGTGTCTAATTTAATGTCTATTTATGATCGAAAAATATGTTTTATTACAAAAGGCGTGGTAGAAAGACAGGCATACATTTATCTTACAAACTCATACAAACACAATAGAGAGAGAACGGGGAGGGAACATTGTAATATTGGATTAAAATATTTCATTAATATAATTATATTATAGATATGCCAGGGACGGTGAACTTTTCAGGAATTATTCTAAAACAAGGATTTCTATCCTGCAACATCACTCCGTATTCTCCACGACTAACTAAACCTTTCTGCATGTAGTCCGGTTTCTTATATATTCGACCATATCAGCTGCGGAGTGTGTCTTCTAATATACAAAGTATCAACAAAGTGGTGCACTATACACACACGTTTAAAATCATAAACACTGAAACAATATCTGAAAGACGGTAGAAAAGAACAAAATATCTGTTCATAAACTCACAGATAATAAATATTAAAAGCTAGCTTTATACAAATAAAAATTGAATTCAGTGCTCAATGGACATGCAAGAGGAAATATATGGCAATTACATCTTTACAATAGTAATTGTTTCAGAAATGACCTGTGTTATTAATATCAACTGGAAAGGGATATTTCACAACACCAGGCAAGGTCAAAAATGGTGCACACATCAAATAACGGTGCTTTGCTAGATTGGTTTTCTGTCTGGAAGTGCCCTTATGATAAACCCTATCCAAAAGACCATGAGATTTATTCATCAGAGAAATTAATAAAGATGACTGTAGCAGTTAATGGACAAGATAACCAATATTGATATCCAAATAATACCGTTAAATATAATATTTAAAATAGTATGACAAGCATCGTAGTGATAATATCTAAGCGAGCAGAGACCATAGCCGATATATTAAAATATTTCTGGCGGTAAGTATTTCAGTTTATTTACATTGGTGAAGCACTTTATAAAGATTTGAATGTCGCATAATATCATTGTCAGGCCTCTAGTTGAGAAAAACTTGAGAAATGTTTGCCTAAGGTACATATTAAACGGGTATTTTACATAGGTGTTATACTCATATAAGAAATCGTTATTTCCAAATAATATAGAGAAACGTGGCGCTGACGTAGTGAGGCAAAGTGACTTTCAAATAATCTTATTATATTTCTCATATTTCGGAAAACGCCATTCGTCTTTTTTCCCTGGGATTTATTAAATGATATATAATAGTGTTGGTTGACACGACTATATTATCCCGATTCTCTCAGTACTCCTACCTTTAATGAAGAGCTTGACGCCTTAGAAAAAGATGTACATTTCAAATGTTACTCGCTGGTCTTATTTGAAATCCAAATTAATATTGAAAAGAAATCACATTAGGAAATATGCAAAATATATTTAGTCCTCAAGGTATGTTAGTAGTATTTTTGTTGTGCTAACTAAATTATAAGACACTGCAGATTAATTTAATGAAATCTGAACAGTGTGTCGGAGAAGAACACAAAATATAATAACATTAAAATACTTTCTACATCAAGCTAGTGAGTCACAACTGGCTGAGTAGGTAAGATGCTTATCTACCAGCGAACAATCAAGATTTGTTGTAAAGTTCTAGTTGACTGAATCAAACAATGTGTATGAATATCGGCTGAAGTTTACAGTTCTTTTCCTGTCACCAGCACTGCACTGTGTCTATGGTCATGTCGTTTAACTCTTGCAATAATTAGGTAGTATATTTACTTGTACATGTGTCGGAGTTCACTCGGGATTAGTTGAGCCGGCTCAAACCAGTGAATCCACAAAATCACAAGCAGAAGTCGACCACACCCGGCGATCACAGACACCCGACGGAGAGATCGTGCACGAGACGCTATTCCAAACGTGGACTAGATATCGATTCAAGATCCGAATTGATCGTACTAACCTACGTTTTCAGCTGTCCGCCTCGCCGTTAATGCCATCCGCGGAGGAGTTATGGCACGACTGCATCGTGGATAAGTTAGCCCTGTAGACGAGAGACTGTGTAACCACGCACAATTAGATATTATGAGTAGGTACAACCCGCTGCTATAATTTACGTAAGTCTCGTATTGCATTTTAGTCGTCCTATAGTGGTAAGCATTAAATAGATTTTCTTAACCAGTGCCGTCAGCCTTGCCGTTTTATACAAGCCATAATAAGTTACTAGTTGCGCATCATGGGTGGTTTGCAAAATCCGATATACTTTAAACATATTACGCACAGGGATCCACCTTGAGGCAGATTCGTCGAAATCTTCGTCAATGACAGTTGATAAAGTTGATGCCTTTTGTTTTACTATATAGCGACCTTATGCAGACGATAGTTTAGTTTCACTGTTTTGTCACGTGTGTTATTTTAGCCAATCAGAGACAAATAGTCTGTGAGCTATTTTTGGCTGCCGGAGCAGAACACACGACCATTTGTCAGGTGCGTTATTTTAGCCAATCAGATATTTTAGTCAATCAGAAATTTTAGCCAATCAGAATGTTTGGCCAATCAGAAACTAATAGCTTGTCGAGTGATTTTTTGGCTATATTAAACAAAAGGGAAATTCTGTTCAGTCTCTTTTAGCGGTCATCGGCAGCTATCGTAAGCTGTCTTATTTGGCACTCTAGACGTTACCTTTGATCTACTACCCTCGACAATAATTTCTACCAGTTTAAATACCCGTACGTTATCAGATTTTTCTTTTTATTATTTATCTCTTTGCACACATTTAACTTAATTCCATTGATTTGTAAAACAAGAAAATAAGTATGTACATTCTCAGAAACACATTTATGTAAACTTGCCTTGATTGATGGTGCAAATTAAGATCTATGTTCCATACTGAATTCCGTCTTCTCTCAAATTTGTACTCACAAACCACGTGCACTGTAATAAGTATTGACTTACTCTACCAACAAGATGAGAAGGGGTTTCGTTTTTGTTGGTATGTAGTAAAAACAGAAAACAATTATATAAAATCCATTCTTTCATTTCCTACAATTGGTGACCCGACATATCAACAAGCCTATAATTGGCGACCCGAAAACTTTCAAACAAACACAGACATTTTTCTGATTGAACAGAACAACAGGTGTTTACATATTTTTATGTGATTGAGCAGTACGTGGTTTACAATCTCATTAACAAATTCCTACATTTATCAACACTTTTGATTTCGATACCAGCTACGAAATGTTAAAGCCGTGTTCAAACTTACTGCTATCACCACGGTAACACTGGCTCCGCTAGTTTTTCAATCAGCTGTAAGATTTAATCTATCTCTGTTCGTGCCTGTCGACCCAACTCACTGTTTCCCACAGTTTGAAGCTACGTTTTCTGACACGACATAACGTCAGCGGCTACAATTTTCGCCGCCGGTTACCACTTCCTTCCAAACAGAACTAATAGTAATCAACTACGATGAAGTCATTAATTTCCAGTCATGCGGAACATTGACCAACTCAGCAGAAACACGGCAGTACCACCATCTCTTAGACGAGACGTATCTCAAGGACAGAAAATACGGCAAATGTGGAATCACCATCTTTCTACAGAAAAAAAATAAACACCAAAATTAGTAGAATTACAGCTGTAATTCCTGGTTTATGTAAACAGACCATGTCTTGGACAGCTTTTAAATTCCGTTAATTCTTCCTAAAAATGGAACAGTTCATTGTTTTCTTATTCTATTAAATTCTAATTAATCATTTCAACTTTTTAACTGTTCTGAGCATATTTTCATGGTCTACCACCACTCAGCAACATGTCTCTCCTTGTATTTCCTTTATCTTGGGTGGATTATTATGTATTCAATTTCGATTTGTTTTACACACACACACACACACACACACACGCGCACGCACGCACGCACGCACGCGCGCGCGCACACACACACACACTGCTTGATTACAGGCATAATAATACATGTAATATTTTAGTTGTGCAGCGTAACAGCACAGTCGTAGTCTGCAGTTTCCACTTTTACCCTCCCAAATTTAGCATTCATTTACAGCACATAGTAGCACGAAAGCAAAGCATATATGTAATTTTGCAAAATACTATATCATTGTTCCTTTCACCTTTCTGAAGGAGTACTTCTATGAAAGTTCATACCATATTAATTTTTTACAGGCTTACTTGTATGAAAGCACATCTTGCAGACCCACTTACATTGTGCACATGCATGCACACAGATACAAATCTTCCTTGAAGCTGGCACGCACACCACACATACTTACTTGCATATGTATCCTGCGGACACTGTGTACACCTGGTGCATGCGTACATGGTATTATATTTTGGTTCCTTGCCGACTCACTATCTTTATCATTGATTCCTGTTAGTAATTTTGCATCTTCGTCTGGTTTTCGTTACCTGTTGTTTTATATTGATCCTTATCGATTGTTGTTTTCCTAGCAATTTAAGGGAGGGGGGAGCTAATGTAGCTATCATATGCAGATGATAATTTAGTTTCACTGTGTTATTTTCGCTAATCAGAAATGTTAGCCAATCAGAGATAAATACTCTGTGAACAATTGTTGGCTTGTTAAACAGAAAACACGGCTATTTTCGTTTCACTATTGCTTCGCGTATTATTCTAGCTAATCAGAACTTTTAGCCAATCAGAAACTTTGCCCAATCAGAAGCTAGTAGCCTGTAGAGCCATTCTTTGGCTATATTAAATAGAAGTGAAAATCTGTTCCATCTCTTTTAGTGGTCACCAATAGCTACGGCAAGCTGTCTTATTTAGCACACTTTCTCTTCTAACAACACGTTAATCTTGTTCTAGCTTCGACAGAATAATTACCGCCAGTTTATATTCACGTACGTTATCTGACTTTTCTCTTTACTGATGGCCATTTATCTGCTGGCACACATTTGACTCTACCACACATTATCCCATTGACTTTGTAAAACAAGAAAATAACTATTTACATTCTCACAAACACACTTACGCAAACTTGCCTTGATTGATGCTGCAAATTAAGATTCTTTATGGTCCATGCTGAATTTTGTTCTATCTGAAATTTGTATTTACAGATCACGTGGTTTATAACTATTATTGCATTATTCTCCCAGCGGATCAGAAGAGGTGTATTTGCTTTGGTTGGTGTGTAGGGAATAAAAAGAAAACATTATATATATTATTGTTGTTATCTCCCTGAACAATCTTTTAATTTTCTGCAAATATAACACAAAACTGCAACAATGTGGTAACCTTTAACTTTTGTACCTAGACGAGATTTATTTTTATTTTTAAGTTATTATATTCACATAACTTTATGCTAGTACAATATTTAACGATAGCCTTTTGTAATTACGTACAATATGTATGAATGTATATACAATTCACACAATTCTCTAAATAAACATTTCTACTATGAATGTTTTCAATATCTATCTTCCTACCTTTGTACAGTCTCTCTATCTCTTCTGCCGTAACGTTATTACAGTGACCCATGGTTTTCCTGAACCATACTGACCACACACTACTCCACCCTTGGCACATAAAAATCTTGTTACCCCATTTGTGTCTTATTCTCAAGACTCTCATGATAAGTATTTTGCATGGCTACAATTCCAAAGAATTGTAGTTCTGGCGAATACGACTTCCATCTCGAATTCACATCCTGTTCATTTTTCTCTTCAATACTAACCTGCGTAGCACTAACCTACATATATAATTTGTATATTGGCCACCGAAACCTCGCCTAGTTGCCTCTGTATCTCAGTCTATGAAGATATAGCAAAGGTACAGAACCTGTACTTCATTCCTAGATTAACTCATAATAATAATTCATAAACAATCAACTAATTAAAGTAATTAATATATGTAGATATCTGATGAATGACAAATAAATTCCGTCAAATGATCGATTTCAATATCAACTTTGGAAAGCTTAATTCTTTTTTAGCTGACAATATCTTCATAATTTATGTAATATTGAAAGTCACGCGTTATATTGTCATTTGCTTAGTAAATAAGGAAGCTATCTATAGAGATTCATGACCGTATTTAAAATAAATTAAACATTATTGCAAACTTTGAAAACGAAGTCTTGTTTAGTGTCATTGCTGACATTTTCTTTTGTTGGCACGCATTCTTTTGCATTTATTCTACACAATTAATATGGATGACTGAAAAAACGATGAATTTTATCACTTTCTTAATGCTACTATATCAGTCAAATGAACAAATATAAAAGCAAATAAGAATGGATTATCTCTCAAATTGTCTATGAATCTTAAAATAGCTGAACCGGAAAACAATTATATGAAAAGAATATCAAAGCATTCTTGTTATGTATTAAGGTAGAGGGACCAATTAAAGTATTTTACAACCCCTGAGCTATTAAGTTGAAAGATGTATAGCTAAATCAGTTTTAAATGTGGGATTTTAGTGGAAAAATACGTAAAGCAAGCTCTGAATTATCGATGAGGGATTCTTGAGTTACTGTTCGCAGCATTTACAGACCAGCCTATTCCTTATATTGGTAGTTCTAAGTTGAATATTTTATTAAACATCAGTAAGGGCAATGGATGGCAGAACTAGTAAAGTGCTTCGTAGTATATGATTACGTCCCTTTAGGCTCTGATTATATTCTATCGGCCTTGACTTTGTATTTCATCCTTCCATTCAAGAACTGGAGTCCATTAAATCGACTACAACCTTCTCCCAAATGTGTTGGTTTTATACCAAAAGCTAGAAATCTTTATTATAATCCAGTAAGATTATAAATGAGTAAATGTGATGCTTTACACCACTTGGTTAAAATTCAAATGAATTTCTCTAAACTGTCATTTGTCACGATGATAGCTTCGCTAGACTCCAAAGTACTGGTGTAATGTATGGTTTTTTTAAAGGATTAAACGAGGATTAATGATGACTAATGTATAGCGCTAATCCTCATCACTACGAGTGCTAAATCAACATCCAAACGTCTTACCTGAAACTTGTTCACAAGGCTATTAATAATATCTCTCATGTTAGCAAATAAAACATTATATAAATTATGGGAGTAATATGTACATCTAAAGGCAGATGGATACAGTAAATACTGATTGTAAAGTACAATGCAACAATATTCCATAATACATTGCAAATGCTATTATCATAACAATATAACAATTCAACTTAGATGTGATGGAATCGTGTCTTTTAACATACTGATAGAGATTGATGTAATTTTTCATCTTACATGTTCCAGAATGTGCAGAAATAGACACACATACACACAATATATACTTACTCATATATACATATTAAATAAATAATGTTATTAAATAGTATGGGGAAGAAGATTAATGCCTATAGCCGTTGCCAATCCTTTCACACTAGTGAGATAGATAGAGTTGATTTTCAACTTGAGTATGGAAAGAGATGGAGTTCCAGTGGGATGCATTTCTAATAAAGAAGGATTGCATTGGTGTTAGGTACATGCCTAGAGAGGGAGCCTGTGTCACAGTAAGGTGACGAAGATATTGGTGGGTCGTGTACCTTTGATTAAAGATCGCACTCGATTTGAAAGATTAGAAGGGCAGATACCATTATAGCAATAATAGCAGTTATATAACGTCTTTGGGGAAAGTGATTAAAGTGGGTTTGCGTGTACACTTTTGCCTCTCGAGCAGATGGGTTTTAGTGGATGTTGTCTAGAATATGTATGTATGGACAGTGCACTGAGCCAGGTATCTGAGCAGTATTCTCAAGTTGGTATACTTACAAAGCTGAAATATTTTTTTTTACTCTTGAAGAGGAGGCCTACCATTCGTGATGTAATCCTATCTATGTTATAGACAGAAGTTACCATAAAAGGACATTAAAAAACAGAGCTTTCAGCTGTATTGCTCTTGTTGTTTTATCTCAGGTCAACCCTGATCGAGTGGATGTATGATCAAAGGCGTTCCAACTGTGACCATACCGTCTTTGTTTCAGGCATAGTGTGCCTAGGATTATAATATCCAATGTTTCCTTCCTTCCTTAAAACGGTAGGATGTAATTTGAGGGAGATTTGGTTGCTATTTTTAACCGGTCCAGCAAATGTGGAGAGCCACCCTCATTGACTCGTTCAGTTGTGTGTTGTTCAGGCGTAGAGGTGTAGTTTTTTAGTTGTATACACATACTCAAACTAAAGTACAAAAGAGAAACATGCAACAGCATATTTCCATAGATATGTATAAATCAGTAATACATAGATATATACAGAATATATATTCAAATGAACGAACTAAATATGAAAATCTATATAACGATATAGGAAAAACTACACATTCACTGACGCAACTACATATGCAAATACAGACACACACGATCATTTATATTGATATCCAGTAAATATTCTTGCAGTGGATATACATCAACCAATATTGCATAATCAATACACAACAGTCAGTACAGTTTTCACCAATTAGTACTATACATATCATTCGGTAGAGTTCGCATTATTCGATACACAACACATATGCTAGCTTTACGTCAATTTTACGCCAATCACTACAGAGCACATGAACCAATACAATTTGCTGCACGGGTACAGTATATGCCACTTTGCATAAACATCAAAATTCCAACAGAATGTACACCAGTCCATAGAAATTAAATAATCCAGTTCCATTCTATCCACCAGTGCACATCAGCCAATACAATTTATATAAAAATCAATACACGTCAACCACTAAAGTTTATAACAATCAATGTAGTTTATCCATCCAGTACAGTTCACATTAACCATTAGTCTGAATATTGGTTAGTGCAATCACCAATACTTTACAATAGTTTACAACCATGGACTCACTCCTTGTATCACTTCTGTCGTTATTACAACGGTTTCTGCATCTAAAAAGTGATGAATGGTTGCTGCAGTGCCTAAACTCTCTCGATGCACTCCTCTATTCTCCCTGTTGTAAATACATTTCAAATACGCCACCCAATTCTTCTTCAACAGAACTGCGACCGTCTGTAAACTCACAGTTCATATTTTCCCTCCTTTAAATATACAAGAGTTTAAAATAAACTTTAACCGAATTGATCTCAGTTCGCCTCCCCCATTGATGTAGGAGGGTCTGAAAAGTCTAAATATAAATAGAATACATACACGCACACACCACACACAGACACACACATATATGTGCTTGTGTGTGTATATTAGAAGACAGATTTTGAAATGCTTCAGCAATGCAATTAAGTGTATATCAAGTAAGAAAAAAAAAGTCTGGTGGAATAATATCTAACAAATTAAGTTCTTATCCGCAATCTCAAAATAACAATCTACAATGTATTCAGTATTGTCCACATTATAAAATCAAATTATGAATCATTTCATCTTTCTTTTCTATGAATTGTAAAATTTACATATAGTCCATCTGTCGCCATCTAACACAACATGTCCATATGTTTGTTTGAACGAAAAGTAAAACTTCACTAATAAACGTTTGTTCGTAGTCTAATGTTGAGTTAAGCCTCATACAAATGCTCATCTATTTCAGAATCGATTGTTTTATTTTAAATCCAATACAAACACACATGTTGTACCCACGTCCATTATTCAATGAGGTCACTTTTACAGAGTCTTACATAACCTTACATTATAACATAATTTTCCCAAATGTATATGTCTTTGATACTTACATTCTAAACGTACTGCTTCACCAAAGATATTGATTCGTTTTTAAATACAAGCATAACAATTGAGATATATAAAAAGAGATTATACACCGTTCATGCAAGTTATTTTCGATCGAGCATTAGACTCGTAAATGAAGCCTAATATCCCAACAGAGAAATGGACCTGGGACGCAAACTCAGCTCGTCGAGAGAACTTATTTATGATCGGTGCACCTCGTTTCTGCCAAGATTTGTAGGCTTTTGTGGCATAAATTCTCTACATTTTGAGATAGGCATAAATAGAAATTTCGAAGTGTCATGCCATAACTAACGGCATTCGAAAGTTAAGTCATGTTAGTTGATTTCAGATAAGAATCGTAACCGGTACCTATTTTCTGACTTCCTTTTACACTTCTTACGATATCCAGACTTTGAAGGGTGATACACATATTGTAATGTTTCAAAATTAAATTCATAAGTGAAATAGGATTACTTAAACTTAGAATTACAATTGGTTCGCAAACTCAGCACATCTGGAGTTTCGATCACACTTTATAACGTTTGCAACAGTGAAAGATACTGAACGTCTCAAATACATTTCATGGGTCGGTGGAGGGTCTGTTTTAGATACAGGCTGTCACACACACACACACACACACACACACACACACACACACACACACACACACACACACACACACACACACACA
>JAOPJM010411311.1:0-11305 GCA_027124095.1 Muusoctopus leioderma | reverse complement strand
AACGTTAGAACTATTTCTCTACTCCCATTGAGCGTTAAACTAGTACCTGGATCTACCCTGTGTTTTTGTGCTTTTTTGGATGTACCTATGTCGTCTTTTTCCCATATATATATATATATAAATATGGCGTCAGTTTAGTAAGATCTGTTATTCGTACCTCCGTGAAATTGTTCTCTAAGGGTTGCATATCGGTATTAATTATAATTGAAATTAAACCGTTTCAATCAATTATATATCAAACAAGTGTATTTTAACTAAAAAATTTCAACTAAAATGCACTCTGCCCGGTATCTTTAAACAATTTAACCAATAATAACAATCGTTGTCCCAGACGCATGGGTGGGGCAAAACGTTTAACGTTATTAAGTATGTTTGTTTGTGCTCACTGGAAAAACAGGTAGGACAGAAAATATTTTTATACTTTAAAATCTTTTAAGTAAAGTATCTTATTGAAATTGTATTACATAACGACTGGAAACCGTTTCATCTCTTTTGTATTTTTCCTATCTTCGCAAACATTGCGATCCTTAAATCTTGTAAGTAAATTATCTACAAGTTATCTCTTCAATAATTGTATCTTTCTTTGATATCGTATTTTACCTATCTTCGCTCGCAAACATTGTAACTCCCAGTAATTTATCTATAAGTTATCTCTTCAATAATTTTATCTTTCTTTGATATCGTATTTTACCTATCTTCGCTCGCAAACATTGTAACTCCTAGTAATTTATCTATAAGTTATCTCTTCAATAATTGTATCTTTCTTTGATATCGTATTTTACCTATCTTCGCTCGCAAACATTGTAACTCCTAGTAATTTATCTATCAGTGATTTCTTCATTAATCGTATCTTTCTCTGATATTGTCTCTTTCTTCGTAAGCATTACATTTCTACAGCCTTTATTACTTTTGTAAACATTGCATTTCCACCCAGAAAATCTAAGTGAAGAAGACCTCTCGTTCGTTTTCTTCTTGTCTTTATTTTATTTTATTTTTCTGTTTCTCTAACGTATGTAACTCTATCTTCCGGTTATTTCTTAGTTTACAATACTTTTTCCCCAGTCTCCCAATGTCAACTTCTTCCACGTAAATTTACAACTCTATAAACAATACTTCTCTCTCTATTTCTTCTCGACAAAGCTATAAAAAAAAAAAAAAATTTAAATTAAGGTAACCTAACGAATATATTCTTATCCCTGTCTTCTGTCTTCCTCTCCATCTTTCTCTCTTTTACCTAAGTTATATACCCTCTTCTCCTAGCGAAATATATACTAAAACAAACAAATTTCCTCACCAAGTCCATTAACCGGATGGCCAACAAAGTAAACCTGATTGCAGAAGAGATTCGAGAAAACGAAATCTACAAAATGAAACGAAATTGACAGGCAGAAGAGATCCATCTTTTCCTAATGGCGTGGAGTATGGCTGAAGGATCTCCACCCAACAACCTCATATATATATATATATATATATAACAGTTTTCTAAACTGTATGTCGAAACCAGTCAATTCGTCCACATTCCAGTCTGCTGAATAGGCCCTGATAAGACCCAATTTCACAGCGAGATTAAATATATATGGATATGACTCTGTATGCTTATAATTAATACATATTGAGCGAAAAATGGAGCTTAAATGATAATGTAAACTACCTCTGTTTGAAGGTTAACCAACTTACTTCCAACTGGAAATTGTATTGTTGATTTGTATACATTTTATAGAGCAACAAAGGTCAACTATACAAGTTCACCTTCAGAATTGAAGTCTGGAGTTTATGTACGTCATGGTGAAATGATAAGCTTCATTTATCATTAAATATGTTTATTTCATCAACCATGAAATAATTTTCTCGACATTTCAATGGTTTTTGCGCATCAAATGCTGTTTCTCTTTTACTATTTCACTGTTTACTGAACAATTTGGTGAGAAAGAAAGTAATAATGAATCAACCAACATATTTCTGAGCCTGCAGACGTGACAAAATATCACTGACAGTGTAATGGTGATAATTAAACTATTTGACATTGTATATGAATTATTCTTTAGATTTAAAATGTACAAACCAAATACAAAACAAACCAAGGACTAACACTGCCCCAGTGACAACTCCAATTAAGCCCTGTAGATAATGAATTGTTGTACGCGAGAGGATAGATTCAAAAATATAGTTTAGCTAATTCGTTTCATTGTTCTCTGTGGCATCCCTGATATTGTATAGATATAATTAGGATGACTGGCTGTAACTAGTTTCCCTATGCAAACTCTCGAATACAATCTCAATTTATTAATGCGCATGTTCCATATTGATAACATCTTCAGAGAAACTTAGAAATCTCTAAACGTTTAATGGGTCGGCCATGAGTCGCTTTCTAATTTCTAAAGCATGTCATTTAAAAAAAAATAAAAACAATTTTAATACAACTGAACGAATACATAGGAATTTTATTCAACGAGCAACAACGGGTGTTTGAATGGACTTCCTTTCACTTGGCATACCAATTTAATTATTCTACAACGTAGATTCATTACACCAGAGGAAAGTTTATCTACAGATATTCTGGCAATAATCTTGGATACATGATGATCTAGTAGTAATAACGGACTAAACAGTAATAATGCTAGTAGTAATAACGGACTAAACAGTAATAGTGCTAGTAATAATAACGGACTCAACAGTAATAGTGCTAGTAATAATAACGGACTAAACAGTAATAGTGCTAGTAATAATAAAGGACTAAACAGTAATAGTGCTACGTGTTAAAGTATTTGCTTTATTACATGCTCACAAGGTGGAAATGTACAATGAACAATTTGCTTTCAGTCGTGTTTCCAGCATAATATGTAAAATAACAAAAATAATTATAAACATATACATAGAAACCATGCCAAATGAAACACAAGTGAGACGTGGGCCGCTGACCCGTCTGGGAGAGTGGTGACTCCAATGAGGAAGCAACGTGGGCCGAAATCACCCGTTCAACCCATGCCAGCATGGAAAGTGGACGTAAAACGATGATGATGATGATGATGATATTGGAAGCTATAATAGTAGTGTAAAATACATTCAAATGCTGATCAAATATACATAGAGAATATATTACTTTTATTTTCATTCATTTTGGTTTATATGTGGTTGAATGTTTTCCATTTGTGTAATTGGATGAGAGAGGGTTGCATATTAAATATAACTCCACATGTTATTTTTATTTTTATCGAATGTGAAGAAGCCAATTTGAATGAGCAGTGTCAACAAACAAGCGTATTATTTTAAGTCTTAAAATGTTCAAGAAACTATCATCTTTGTAATTTCTGATGCAAGGATTTGTGATATCATGTTATGACATTAAGGCAAATACATATTTATAAATATAATTGGAAACCACTAAATATATTTTTTTTCTTATGTTTTTATTTTTATGTTTTTATTCAAAATTGTAATACAACAGGTAACTCCCTATATTAGATGTCTGAGAGTTCTGAGTTTAGATTTTACTGAAACTGAAACTAATAAAGCCATTGGAACCAATAAAATACTTATGATAGAGTAAAGAGTTAACATCCACTTCAATAATAATCAGAACAAATTATAAATTACATTATTTCATCTCAAAAATAGTTAATTTCTGTCACTAAGCTACCTATATTATTAGTGTAGGATATATCCACTTTGAACTCCGCTATAAACAACTTGTCAATCTCTTTTTCTAATATAACAGTTAATTTATTCATACATGTCATAATTATTATTGCAGGAATGGTCTTTCTTCCAAAGCTTAATTTGTGACCAGAAAAGTTTCTCTAAAGTTTCTTAAAACATGAATATTTTGCTTTGTAAAAATATAGAGAAACTGTAAATTTTCAATATAGCCATTATTTGTTTGAAACAATCAAAAAAAATTCTAAATTCTAAATTTAGAAATGTGACAATTCCCAACCTTAGTGCTGCACTAATTTCTGTTAATAATTTTAATTATATTTTTTATTAAAGCTTGTTTTAAAACTTCATGTCTTTATTTTATGAAATTTGGCCTCAGTGTCAAAAGAGGAATGTTTCTGAACTTATAGAATGTTCTATGTTTTTGTATAGAACTAAAATGTCTCTATTAACCACCATATATAATGTGTTTTTAGTTATCAATAAATGTGTTTATGTTCCTATCTTTTCAGTTGAAAATATTTTAATATTTAATTTCATGATTTTAATATTTATATGTATTTTCTTGATCTTTATCTAGGTACAAGGTCTCTGTGGAAATTTTGATTCTAATATAAATAATGAATTTGTTGGCCTCAATGGATTGTCCTTACACAAAACCAAGTTTGTTCAGCAGTTCTTGGCATCTTCATGCTTTACTGATCAAAGAGATGATATAGAATTGGAGCCATGTTCAGTATATGTTGATGTAAGCCTCATTTTTAATACTTTTTTTAAGTCTATCTTTTGTTTTTAAATATTACTTTCATATCTCAGAATAGGTACCCATATCTTTCTTTTTAATGGCATTCAATATACAGATTTAAGCTTCCTTCATAAGATCTCACCAATATGATTAACAAGATCTCACAACCATGCGTCCTTGCTCAACTATTGAACTGCCTTCATTCTATTATACACATAAATTCCAACTCCACATGCAATGACTTGCTACACACCATATTGTTGCCCTCACTGTCTCCCTACAACCTATCTTGCACAAGGTATATCACTGGTGGTTTCTTAAAAGAATAGAAACTTTTTAGAAACATTTATACAAATTCTTCTCACTATTTATGAAAGACTGATAATAATCACAAATATTTAATTCCAGAATCAAGTAACAGCCAATCAATATTGTAGCTACCTCCAAGAAAGCTCCATATTTCTACAATGTCGTGATACAGTCTCTATCAAACCATATTATGATCAATGCATGAAAGATATATGTGCAAGTGAAATATTTAGTTCAAAAGGATTTTGTATTGCAATGCAATCTTATGCCAAAGAATGTGCTGAAAACAAGATATTAGTTGACTGGCATTCAAACAGTACCCTAAATAACTTATGTGGTAAGTATAATACTTTTTGTATGTAAGAAAAATTTGGTAGGCATAGTTTATATCTATGCTTATCATTTGCTTATAATTTTATTCACAGAAAACAGTTTACTAATTAATTTATGTTAAACATTACAATAATTTATGTAGACCAAGTATCAATACAATTAATATGCAATGTCTTGTAAAATGTTTGTGAACAGCAGAAATTACATTGAAAAAACATAAACAAATATGGGTATAAAACAAGAAAATAGGCTTATTACTGAAAAGGAAAAACACAATGTAAAGTAATAATATTAATTTCTTTATTTAAAAATTATAATTTCCTTATCCAGTAATTTCTTTATTAGGGGAAAGTAATAATGATAGACATAGAATATGTAGAAACCTCTTGGAAATATTGTTAGAAATAGAGGAAAGAAAATAGGTAAAGGAGATTATGGTCTATCAATGAATTTGTGAAATTAATATAACTTCTGTAACTATCTCAATATGCTTTACCAAAATGTATATTGTATATCATTAACAAGAAACCTACTCTACTTTGTACTATAGTTGTGAAGTGTCCTTCTGGAACTGGTCAAAGATATACATATTGTGGATCTTCGTGCCAATCCTCTTGTAATGACCTTGCCAAAGAAGAATACAAGTGTGAAGAAGGATGTGTATTTGGGTGTCGTTGTCCCAATGGAACATTGTTGGATAATCAGGGAAATTGTGTACCCATTAATAAATGTACATGCTTCAACAAATTTGAACAGAAACACTACAAAGCAGGAGAAGTAATTCATCGAAGACAACTTGATTGGTAAACTTTAAAAGTTATAAATATTCTGAATGGTTTTTTAATAATTGCATTCTAATGCTGTCTCATTTGTTGTATGCTTTACCTTAAGGATTATTATCTTGGTCACAGGTGTGAAGAAACAGAAATATATTGCAGTCTATTGACATGTTACAGCAATGAGCAGTAACGTCTTTTAATACATGCTTAAGGTTAGCCATTAAGAATTATTTACCTTGGGCAGGGACTTATTGCAGTGTCTATGAGAGGATATAAACTGCTGCCAGCACTATTTATAGTTTGTCAAAATGCCCACTGAGAAAGGATGTAGAGATTGGTAGAGGGGCACACTGTTTAGGGGTTGAATACGGAATAGCATAAGGAGTTTTACAATCAGTGACTGTGCAGGTACTGATTCAAGTAGGGAGACAGATATGCTCTATTGTTCATGAAGGATTTTAGTTGTGTATGTTCAGAGTAGAATTTGAAGCAAAGTGGGAAACACATTTGTTGACATTTTCTGCAGGTATACAAATTACAGAACCATCCTTTTTTTTCGAGTTGGTATAGACCTTCCTGACAAGAAACCAGAAAGTGCAACTGCAATTTGGGAGATGAGGGAGTTAGTATGGGGTGTGGTGCATAAAGGTAGCCTTTGTTTTTTTATGGTCATCTTGATTGTGTTATGACAGGAACTGAACGACCCCCAGATGGTTGTAGTGGATTTTGTAGGCTGTTTTCTCTTCCAGTATAGGTGCAGAACAGCTGCTTGTGGACCCGTTGGGGTTTTGAGATTGTGGGTTTTGACTGTGTGAGGGGTGTGAAGAAACACATCTACGTTAGCGGTTTTTATCATCTGTATTACTGATTCAGATGGTTCAGAGATGAAGCAGATTGCCTGTAATTAGTGTGATTTTTAAGTAGCTCCAGCCAGTTACCAGCAGGTTTGGACAACATGGGAATTTTGTGTGGTAAGTTAGTGAGGAGTTGATTGCCTTGATTAAGCAGTGCTCAGGTGACTTGTGAGAGCAGAGACTATCATGGCAGGGTAAATGTTGGGTTTGAAGATAAAAAAACCAAGGGTGCTTGATGAGTTAGTGTGTTGGTCAAGGATATGGGTAGGTGTTTCAGCCTCTGCGCTAGCAGTTTGATTGTGAGAGGAGTGAGAGTGATTCACAAGGAGTTGAGTGCGTTGATGTTACCAAGATCGATGACTTCAGAAATAAATAAGTTGAGATAGAGATCCACAATAATTGTTGAAAGATAGTGAAACAACTACTGGTAGTTGAAAGAGTTCAAAGTGTGATATAGACATCAAAATATATAATGGGGTTTGGTGGAGGACAGACTTTCATCGGAAGTACCTGCAGGATTTTGTTGCTAATATCCAAGTGAGAGAGATGGGTTGTGGGTAAATGGATTCTACTAAATTCAGATACTACCATGAGGAAAGAAGTTGGAATATAGAATGTAACCTGGACAGCAAAAGTTAACTAGCTTTAAGAGTAAAGAAATTTGTGTTCATTAAAAGAAGAGTAGAGTCAATGTTGGACTGAGTTTATGGATATTAGCATAAAGGTTGGAGAATTGTCTAGCAAACATTTTCTCATTTGTTCTTGTAAACTTTGACATCATTTTACAATAAAAAGTATACACAGTGAATAAGGGATAGATGAAAATGAACCACTGTGTCAGTCCCCATGTATAGTCTGGTTGTAACTCAGTTACCTTGAATGGGCCTATCTAAATCAGAGTTTGCTGCAGAGAGGCAATATTCATAAATCTTAGAACAAATATGGTACATGATTATGTTGGCTGATGGAGCAGTTCCCCAAGACATTACCCATAAGTTTGGGCCTCTATTATCTGATGGCAGGTATCTCCTCAGAAACCTTTCCCATTGGTACCCTTGATAATCACTGACACTATAAAAGGAAAGGCACAGATAGGAAAAGGTATGATTAAAATTATTTTCTGAAATGGAGTGCTTGGTCTGAGTTCTTGTAATGGTGCAAACTCTGCCTAAGGTACCCAAGAATCAGGAAGTTGAATTAAATGAGGTGATGTTTGAGGCTTACTATTTACAAAAGAAAATTAAAATGGGATTTATGTTTTTTTTCCTTGTGATATGAACATAGACCATTTGGTTAAAAAGGTAAATTTCCATGAGAGTTGCTGAATATTGATTTGTGTGAATTAATGCAACTTAAAAATATCCCTCCTCTGTTTGTTAAATGTTTCTTTCAGTACCTGTATTCGAGGAAAGTGGCAATGCATCCCAACATCGGAAGAAGTTATTTGTCCAAAAAATCAAATATGGATTACAAATGCAACTGGATGCCAAGAGACTTGTCTAACTTTATCCAAACCTGAGGATTGCATAATTTTCGACAATGAATTTGAAGGTTGTAGATGTCCAGAATATTTAGTTCTCTCTCCAAATGTAAGTTTTACCTTTAACTGGAAATTAACAATGAAATATGATTAAGTTCAAGCATGCTGTATGCTATATATTTTAAGATAAACTAAGAATTTTACTTGGAAAAAAAAAAAAACTATTTTATTTGGAGATGTTATCTATTTATTTTGCTTCTCCATTCAGTATTCTTTATGTCATTAGAAAAAAATATAATTTAAATATTTGTTTTATCTAAATATCAGGGATATTTTTAATTATATATTATTATTTAATCTCTTTAATATATTTCCATAAGTCATTTCCTTTTACTTAATGAGACATAGTCACTGATTATAAGATTTTTGTATTTTTAGAGAAAGCTCATAGTCTTTCCATGCCTTTTTAGGGTAGTTGATTGATAACATAAGAGGTTCATCATTATCGTCATTTGGGCGGAACTTTCTGAGGCAGTGTTTTGTGGCTAGATGGATTCCCTTCCTGATGCCAACCCTTTTAGTTGCCTCTTATGGCATGCAAGATATCACTAACACTGACCATCATTACTATGATGGAGCAATCGAAAGACGAACGTCCGAGTTCACTCTATCCGATAGATAGATAGATAGATAGATAAGAACATTAGGGTGGTCTCCCCCTGTGATTGCTCATGTATAAAATAAATCACTTTATATATCTCATATCTTAAGATATATGTGATGTATTGAATTACCACCCTTAAACTATTATGATTATGTATTACTTGTTGTCTTTTAACCAATAATATTCTAATAAAACATTCAGTGCAGTTCAGATTGCAATATGACCGCGTGATAAGTAAACTGTACATCATTGTCCTTTTATATTCCATGTCTATATAATAAGACATAACAAAGTGTAGACTATATTTTGATGGTTTTCAATGATTTTTCACTGATGCTCACTTCTTAAACAAATTTATGTTGCTAATTCAGTGGTTTATGTTTTAATTCAAATTGATTTATTACTAAAGGCAGTTTAAAATTTGTGATAAATTAATTATAATTTACTTGTGTTAATTCATTTTTCCTTGCATCATTTATTGATTAAAAGTAATTTTTTTTCATTTAAAAATAGGGAACTTGTGTCTCACCTGGTGAGTGCCCATGTCAATACGGAGATACTTGGATGGTTGCAAAGAGCAAGCTTAAAATTGGCTGCAGAGACTTGTAAGTACTTAAAACAGCTAACTCATTAAGCTTGATGATACCTATGTATAGTGAAAAATTAAGTTAAATTAAGTTAGTGCAAACGATTTTTAGCTGAATACTTAGCTAATCTATAGAATTAGAAATTGATATCAATGTGTGGCAGATATTTCATTTCATATAGCTGTATGTAGCTAAATTACAACTAGTCATCTGCAATGATTATCACTTGGTCCATTTGAAGAGGGAAAGAGAGTGCTGAGGTTTTTTTATTTTGTTCAGGTACTCCTTAAGTATATATAATAGTAATACAGTAGTTGTTGGGAAAATCCCAGCTGAATTCATTAAATGTAAGTATTCATTGTACTCTGTAAGGCCCTAGTCTCCTCTTAAAAAAGGATTACACTCAGGGACATCGACTTCAAGAAACAATCATATTCATCACAGCCTAAAGTGTTTATCAGTGATGAAACATTAAATGATATGGCAAGGTTCTGTCAAATTATACATTCAAACCCTAGCTAATATAGTATATTTTATAGAATTTAAACATTTTTTCAATTAAAAGACACAAAAAAACCCAATTAAGTCGTTGATAAAGTGTAACCTAAATTAGCTTTATTTGATTAGATCTGTTGCATGAAGCTTCAAGATAAAAGAATAATTCAATTAATATTCTAGTTGCAGCCATTCTATCTTCTTAAACTTGAAACATATGGTCCACCATATAAAATATTGTAGAGGTTTGGTGAAGTAAATTTGGCAATTACATTGTAATGGTCAAGCAGTTATATTATTGGCACTATAATGTAAGAAATCCAAAATCTGAATAAGAAATATAATTATTGTTATCTTGGGTTGAAAAGTGTTGGGTTCCATTGTTGGTCTATTTATCTTGTTAAGATATTTACTGTGTTAAGCTATTTACATTGTTAAGCTATTTATCTTTTTAAACTATATACATTATTAACCCTTTCGATACCAACCAACCTGAGATCAGTTCTGTTTTTTATGATAGAAAACTTCTTGTTTTAATATGTCCATATTTAAATTAAAATTTTCCATCATTATTTTAATGCAAGAATGATTTTTATGTTCCAATCATCATCATCATTTGGCAACCCCAATCAAGACAGACCTCACAACTCCTTCCCAGAGATCATGATATTCCATTACCACACCAAGGTCTCACACTTCATATCCTGAATCTCTGGTGATGACATCTAGATAGGAGAGCTTGCAACTTTTCCCAATGTCTCTAAAGGACAAATGGTGATGCTAGCTCATCTTTTGCTCTAAAGTAATGACCAGTAAATTGTACTGTATGTTGCCTCACTGTTTGTGAGATAAGTGGTAAAGACCCAGCTTAATAATGAAAACGTTAGCTATTTTAGTAAATCCTTATAAATTTTTGATGATTTCCAAATGAATTAAAAAACATGGGCAATGTATATCATTAGAAATATGGTAATGAAAGGGTTAAGCTATTGTTATGCTGTCTAAATTCTTAAGGTATTTACATCATTAAGCTATTCATATTGTTATGATATTTACATTGTTAATCGTTTTATTTTATTTTTTTCAACTCTTGATGAATGAATTGCTTTGTTTACTTTGGCAAGATTAAAACTCAGGACTATTAGACACTTAGCTGAAAATTCAGTGAATTTTCAGCTGTTTGACTTATATCATGTAAATATTGTCTCATCCAACCAATGCTAGCAAGGAAACATGGGCATAAAAACAATGATGATGATGAAAATATTATTTTTTCAGAACATGTATCAATGGAATATGGAAAGATGAAAGAAAAGCAGATAATTGCCCAGGTTAGATTTGAAACAACTTAATGTATTTTATTCTAAATAATTTAAAATAGTATCCATTGTAAAAGGTAAATATA
>JAOPJM010411204.1:0-11305 GCA_027124095.1 Muusoctopus leioderma | reverse complement strand
TCCTTGCCTTTTGTATCGTCCTTAATGTTTTCAGGCCCTTGTGGCCAATAAAAGAAATCATTATTATTATTATTAATTGTTTCTAATTTAGGCAAAAGGCGAACAACCCCCGTATTTGAATGGTCCTTTATTTTATCGACCCCGGAAGGATGCAAAGCAAAGTTGACCTCGTTGGGATTTGAACTCAGCGGCTCAATTTTCGAGCACAATTACTAGGATACTTGGCGTTCCTAATAATGCCGTTTTCTGCAATATTTCTTTGCAAATGTCACTGCCAATCTTCTACAACCATGATTTCCTTTTCTTCGTGATTGTTCCAATCGGGCCCACTACCACTGGCACAATTTCAACTTTTTGCATGCCCTACACCCTTGCAACATCTCTTTTCAGGTCTTGGTATTTTTCAATCTTTTTGTTTTTGTTCTCATATACTCTGTTGTCACCAGAAATGCTCTATCAATTATTGTGCAGTGTCTCTTCGTTTTTGTTGACGATAACAATGTCTGGTCTTACCTCAATTACTTGATAACATTGAATATTGAAATCCAACAACTTAACATCCTCATTTTCGTCCAATGCATACAATTGATGTTTGCACTACCTATCAGCTCTGCATAAATTGTATGTTTTATATAATTTCTAAAGAAGAGTGTATGCAATGTTTCCATGTCTAACCTGTCTGCTTTTGTAATCTTTTTGTACACATTTACTGCATTCCCTCACGATGTAGCTAATGCTTTCATCTTTTTCATCACATCACATAGTCCAAATAAAGGTTATCCAACGTTCTTATCGACGTGACATTTCACGTATTTTGTTTTTAAGTGCTTGTTCTTGTGCTGCACAGATTAACAGTTCAGTTCCAACCCTAAGATCTGATTCTCAATTCCATATTCACTTGCCTTACTTATCCACACCGTTGCTGATATCTCTGACAAACTACCCAAACATTTGCTTTTTTCATTCTAACGTGTTTCTTTCTCCTCTATTCTGATCCTCTCTTATATACATTCTTAACGAGCTGGTCAGCAGTCACTATCACACCAGAGACATTTACACTAACCAACAATTGTTCTGAACTATTAGTTACTTACTATCCCAGATTGTTCTCTTCACTTCTTATACATTTCTCACAACTGACCAAACCTCTTGCACCATTTTTCCTTGGCAGAGAAAGCCTATGAATATCAATCTTCGGGTGGAATGCCGCATGTATTGTCATCAATGTCTGCGTCTTTCTGTCTAACTTCTGGAGTTCTCCATTTGAGTATCCCTACCCCATACTTCATTCCCCATACCAGCAATATGCTTTTTACTAATATTATGTTTCTTCCATTTAATTTTGACTTTAACACCAATATTAATATTCACTTGTATTCCTTTCTAAATAGTTCCTTTATTTCAATCACCTTGATTACGTCGATTTCTACTATTTATAAGTACTTATATTCATTCTCTACAATGTTTTTCATTACTTCACCGTCAGGTAATACTTTTCCATGTACTGATAACATCTTCCCTCTTTTTATTACATGTATACCACTCTTCTTTATCCCGAATTCCATTCCTATGTCTTTGCTAAATAAATGAATAGTTTTAACTAAAGAATCAATATAGTTTTCACCCTTCCTGAACAGTTTAAGATCATCCATGAATTTTAAATTGTTTCTTTCTCCATACATATCCGACTCCGGTTGTTCGCTATACTAACGTCATCGGTATCATGCACAATACAAATAATAAGGGTGACATACTATCACATTAGAAGAGTTCTCTTCTTATTTAAACTTCTTCCAGTACACCTTTTGTCGTTTTCAGTTCGGTCTTCCATGTGTGCATACTACATCTGATGAAATCTATCATGAAATTGACTAAACTGTATAGTTTCACGCATTCCACTATCCAAGAGTGAGGTACCATATCGTACACTTTTTTTTAAATAATCTACCCTCACCGTCGCTAAATTGGTATCACCCCTTACTATCTTTCAGCACTGATTTGTCAATCGGCAATCGATCCTTTGTCCCTCTGCTGTTTTTACGATAGCCTTTTTGTTCATCGGGTAGTATTTACTGTTCCTCAAGAAAGGTATGCATACATTTCTGTAATCATTTAGTTTAGTAATTTCCACCAAAGTGGAAGACACGATATTGGGACGAAAATTATCAACTGAATTTCCTTTTGTCAGTTCATTTCAGCACAAAATGGTTTTCCCAGGTATCATGCATGGAGGTAACGGTTCACTATTATTCAAACTGCTATCTACCTAAAACGTAATTCTTTTGTGCAATGAGCTCAATGTCTTTAGCCAGTAACCTTGAACACCGCCAGGACCTGGTGCTTGCCAGTTGGGGATTCTACGACATTGTTTACTGACCATCACATTATCAACTTGTATATCATTTTGGGTTGAAACCCTGTTTTAATTCTTTTAACCATTCAGCTTTCACATTGTGCTCTTTTTCCTGTTCCCAATGTCATTCCAGAACCTCTTCCTTCTGCATCAGAAATAATCGCTTCTTGTCTGATACTTCCATTCAACTCTTGGTATAATTCTTTTTTCTGATCCATATTGAATATCCGGTATAGTCTATACTAATATACATTCGTGGTTCATACCGTTTAACATTTCGCAATCATTCTTTGTTTTAATTCGTCTGCAGCCATTGTTAGAACATGTTTTCTTTATATTGTTTATGTCATATTTCCTGCGAGAAATCATTATTATTATTATTATCTTGCCAGCGTCATTAGCGCGTCGCAAAGAATGCCTTGCAGTATTCGTTCTGGCTCGCTGCGCTCTGAGTTCAAATTCCGCCGCCGAGGTCAACTTTGCGTTTCATCCTTCCGGGGTCGATAAAATAAACTACCAGTCAAGTACTGGGGATTGTTGGCCTTGTGCCTATGTTAGAAACAATTATTATTATCGCAAGTGTGTACCTTGACTATGGAACAAAAATTGAAGACAATCGAAATGTGTAACATGATGAAACAAGTTCGAGGGTTACTCTTTAAACAACCTTAACTATAGAACGAAATCGAAGACATAATCGAGAGTTTTTACATAATGGAACAAGTTTGAGTGTTACGCTTTTAACAACTTTATGTATTGAATGAAATCGAAATCTTTCACATAATGAAACAATGTTATGAATACCTATACATTTATAAATCAAAATAGAAATTAAAACATTTATAAAATATGGAATTCCCACGAGTCCCGCTAGTTATTATTATTTTTGTGGCGAATTGGCAGAGTCGTAAGCGCGTCGAACAGAATGCCTTGCAGTATTCCACCTGGCTCACTGCACTCTGAGTTCAAATACCACTGAGGTTAACTTTGCCTTTCATCCTTCTGGGGGCGATAAACAAAATACCAGTCAAGTACTGAGGTTGATTTAATCGACTAACCCGTCTCCTAAAATATCTGGCCTTGTGCCAATATTAGGAAGAATTATTATTATTATTATTATTATTATTATTATTATTATTGGCTGTCGTTGCTTCTGGACGTGTTTTTAGTCGCTGCGAGGAAAATTGATTCTGTCAATTGTCAAATAAGATGTTTTTAAAAAAATTTTCTGGATTACATTAAAGGAGGGAATTATTTACTTGTCACATTTGGTGGCAACCCCGAAAGGTTCGTCTTTTTGACTTTTTATTTGCATTTTGTTTTGCCTGTTTAACAATGGCTACGAAAGTGAAGACTGGCAGATACGCCCACCAAAATATACATGACGCAACGTTGCGCCTCCTCGTCAACAAAAAGAAAAAGATGTTTTACACACTGACACACAACATAATAGCAACAGCATACAATTTAATTTTGCACACATTGTGAACACCAACAGTAACAATAATGTAAAAAATTGCACGAACACCAATACACACAGACAAAAACAAAACAGCTTTGCTGATGTAGCCGCTAAAAGAGAATTTCTGAATTTGGCCATAGCCCATCAGCAAAGCAAGCAGTGGGAAGCCTTTGTAAATAAGCTCTCCGTGAGCTTACCCGAGGAATATGTACAAGAGCAAGCCAAAAAAATGCTCACCTACATATGGGCCCTGACTAAGCAATTTAAAAAAATAAATTCAGATTGAATGAATTTATACATATAACTTTTGATTTGGTAAAGTATTGGATTATTATATTTCACATGATCAAGAGACTTCTGATTTAGTGATTTTGTTAGAGAATGGATTTTTCATAGAAATTTGTTTGGTGTCATAAAAATTAAACTCGATGCTGAAAATAAATAAATATATGGTTATTCAAATGTTTGATGATGTGAAACATTTCTTATCTCAAATTCCAGCTTGTATACAGTTCAAATATTTTGTTCATTGGGTAAAATCCTTTGTTTATTGGGGTATATCTAATTTTTAAAAAGGCTAATGTTGTCATTTGCTAACATACTCCTTTAGCAGAGTGTTTATTTACTGATAGATTTAACATAGTTTACACTTAATGTGAAGAACTTCAACAAAATGCAAGAAGGCTTTTCTCAGAATTATTCTAACTTGTTATTGAAGTTTTCAACCAAATATTATTTAAAAAATCTTTTCTGACCCTAATTCTCACAGGTAAAATCAAAAACTAAGATCTAAGGTTCCTTTAATTTTATTCTCTTCTTTTTGTATTACTCCAAGTAGATTCTCTGCTAAACTTACATATTATTTTAAACCTACATCCATCTATATTTATATCTACTCACTTTTCTATTTTTCTTTCTAACTTCAATTCTAAGGAAGTCTGACTTGTTTCATTTTCTTCTATGCTGTTTGTACAGTATAATTTTGAAGTGTTGTTTATTTCACTAAGATGTGTATGGATAAGATGATTGCTACAACTATTCATGGTACCAAAGATTCAGACGTAGAAGTTATTGTTTTCCATTTTGATGTAATTTAAACTTTGATTGCAATAAATATAAATGAAAGAAATGAAATTATATGATGCAGATTAATAGACATAACAAAATAACAATGGATATAAAATATTCATACTTTTGTAAGCATGAATTATTCCTTCAAAATCAATATAAAATGCCATCTATTATTTTTGGATCACAGGGATTCATTTAAAGATAAGTCATACTTCTGGGGTAATTCAACCTAGCAGAACCCATGAATCTCTAAGTGCCATTATGGAAGCATTTGAATTCAACACTGCAAGCTAATGAAATACTGATCAATTATAGTGCTATCATTTCTTACCATGAAGTGGTTTGGGCTGTTTAGTCAAAGAACATTGACATTTTGGTTGGCTACATCACACTTAATCAACTCAATGAGCAGTGATTCTCACTTGGTCCTAGAAGTGCCGAGAGCTTGAAGTGGTTGGAACTGGTGGAAGTCATGGGATGAAGTGGTGATGGCTGACCTCAAGAAGGTGAACCTCCCAAAGGAGATGACTGAAGACTGTGATGATTGGTGACATGCAGTGTAGGATAGGAAAGGAGCCACCAGCCCCAGTGCAATCTGGTCATTCAAAATAATAATAATAATGGTGTTGGTGGCATACCACCCCTATCTTCAACACCCTCTGGTCTATCACCCCTTGTCCTATCCAATTCTGTCTATGCAGCACCCTTTGATCTACCACCCCTTGTCCTATCCATTATACCATACTGCCTGTGTTGCACAGGATGGCATCCGTTCTGCTCCCCCACCCCCTGTTATTACCAGTTTTTCTCCACATGCCATCACATCTCCTGTCGCTCTGTCTCCTCCATCATGATAGGTTGGCATCAGACCCATCCTGCCTGCCACCCTCTACTCTACTCTACTCTACTTATTCTTAATGGACATTTATGCCATCATCCACTTCTGCTATTATTTAATTTTCCCCCTGTACTATTTGCTTTCACATCATGCCCATACTCTCACTCCTTCCTTCTCTCCCACCCTCTCTACTACTCACATACTTTGTCCTCTCCCTCTCATTCATAACCTGTCTTCTACTCACTGCTCCCCACACCCTCTCACACATCTCTCATACATCTCCCACCTTCTACTCGCCTCCTCAGTCCTTTTTCCCAATCTCAGCTTCCCTCTTTTTCACCTATACTCATACTCTTCCCTTTCTCACTCTCTCATACATAACCTATCTTATATTCACAATCTCAGGTCACGTTTGTCCTCATAGAATTGAGACTATGTAAAGTATAGAGGACTCTTTAGCCTGCACGAGACTAGGCACCTTCTCTAGTGCTGGTGCCACGATAAATGCACCCGGCACATTCTGTAAAGGGTTTTGGCAATTGATCGGAGACAACATGGTGAAGGGGGCCCTTTAGTCATTTCCTGGACTTGCCAATCTCTCTAGTGTTGGTGCCACGATAAAATGCACCCAGTACACTCTGTAAAGTGGTTGGTGATAGGAAGAGCATCCAGCCATAGAAACAAAACCAAATGAAACATACAAGTGAGGTGTGGTCCCCCAACCCATCTAGGAGAGTAGAAAACAGACGTAAAATGATGATGATGATGAAGATAACTCATATTTTATTTGAATAATCATTCTACAGCTGTTTTGACCTATGTGGTCTTCTTGTTTTTTAACTAAGAACATCTGAAATATATAACTCAACAAACTTTTAGAATACTGTGTTCATCTTCATCTCAGTGACATTCACTACTTTGAGTTTATTTGTAATATCTATCTTTTCTGTGTGTATTATTTCTGTATTATTTTTTGTTATGTTGAAATTGAAGCCTCATATATGTACTATTTATAATAGTCAGTATAGTTTGTCACAGCTACATTGATTTATTGACCAGTAGAGAATGTAAATAAAATCATTGTTAAATGTTATCCTACAGTTTTGTTTATCATGGACTGAATTTTATAATTCTCTACAACCTCATCAATTTTTAGTTGCTGTGGAGTTGGGGATTGGGCCAATAAAACAAATACCTAGGTCAGAAGTGAAACTATATCAACTATGTTGATAATAATATAAAAAATTCACGAAGTGAAATAAGTTAGTATGCTGTGAAGAGGTGGAGGGGGAGGAAGAGAAGTCTGATTTTTCAGCTCTACCTGAAATGTCAGATTTCCTTGTATTCTGTTTCACTCAAATATATTGAGTTTAAAAATCACCCTGTAATGTAGTGTTAGCTATTGCTGTGCCATAATTAGAGCTGATGAACTAGAGCTAATCATAACACCACTTCGAGTCAATAAAGGAACCTTTACATGGTCGCTTGATTTTCTAGAAATAGCAGCCAAATTTCCTTCAAATCACGCTCTCCCACCTTGAAAAAAGAAAGGACACAGTATGTCTGAAAAATAAAGACAAAGATCACAGCTGGAATGTCTTTGATCATAAGTCAGTATCATCATCATCATCATCATCATCATTATCAGCAACATCACTATTGCTACTATCATGACCACTACTATTATGATTATCACCCTTGTCATCACTACTGCTACTACCGTCAACACCACTGCCATCACCACCATAAGCCAATAAGGGAGCCTCTACATAATCACTCAGCCTACTAAATTAGCAGCCAAATATTACATTAGACAATGTAGTCATAGATAAACTAGGACTGAAAAAAAAAAGGTGGAATGATCATGGGTGGAACACGTTTAGTCAGTCCGGAGGCTAAACAACAGCAACAACATTACTTCTTGTCTCATAACCAATGACTCATAACTCCAGTGTTACTTTGAATAAGATATTATCCTTTATTTGCTTGAGAGATGCTTTGATTTTATTGTATCATTTAGAGTGGAGTGGGATTATTGGTTCCCCCTGACATAATAAAACTCTGCATCAAATACATAAGTTTCTCTCATGCCTTACCATTTACCATATTGTGCTGGTGTTTAGATTTGTGGATCACATACTGCTACCATTCTGTATACAGAGCAGTGTGTTTCATAGATCAATAAGTTTGCATTAAAGCCAACATGCCAGATGTATCTTTTTATTCTGGTCATCAGTAAATACCAAATTGGGGAAGGTATGGAGCTGTTCAATTATTACACTTACAATTTGTGTTAATATTAGAGACAGAACATAAAAATACTCTTACTCCTTGCCATTGCCATCATTACCATCATCACCTGCTTCTCTGTCTACAAGTTCTTTAGATCTTGTTTGAATTTGAAAACCTGTTTGCTGTAAGTATTGACAGAGGTAACAATTATATTAAAAAATCGAAACCAGTTTGTATTTTCCATGAAATACAATTCCAGTTATTTACTACACATATCAAAAAAACAATCGACTCACTACTAGCGACCTAAGCAACAACACTTCTATATATTTTCTCTCTCCAAAGTGTCCAAAACAAAACATTCTTCCACTCCTCGTGGCGATTCAACTCACTGAACTCTTCTACAAACTTTCTTATTAATAATATTTTTCACAATCTTTATGATTTCTCATGGTGACTATAACATAGCTAGAACTGTATATCAAAGGCTAGGCATTCTCTTCTGAATCAGAAAATACCTCAGCTCTGAACAGCCACTGACTCTATACAAGTTTGAAGTCCAGCCCACTAGAATACTGTTCACATATCTGGGATAGAGCAGCTGCTACTCACCCAAACATCTCTAGACTGTTTCCAAAACAAAGCCATCCCATTGATTGTCAAGCATTCACTCATAAACACTCAACAATCACTTGCACACTGATGTGTTGTATTCTCCCTCTGTTTCTTCTATCATTACTTCCAACAATACCTGTTGTATCATTCCTCACTTAACCCCACCTGATTCCCCACCTCTAATCATCCCAACTTTATCTCATCCTCAAAACCCTGCACTAAATACTTCGTCCAAACCTTTATTCTCAGAGCTGCATCCCTCCTTACAGTCATCAAAGTGCAAACATTCTAGCTGAACATCAATTGCATTGATCACAATAACATGGGAAGGCCTGCAAAAACCACGGGTACTCTCCCTCCTTCTTATACTAAAATCTTTAACAAATGGAATTCATGTAAACTAATTTTGCATTCTATCTTAGTATGTATTAGCTGAATTATGCAACCAATTGAATTTAGGATAGGTTCGAACACATTCTGCTTCTCTCTGCATTCACTCCCTAGATCTCTGTATTTTTCTGTCTCTCATAATCAGCCTTGCAGTACAACTTCCCCAATAAGCAAAGTATTTGAAAAAGCTAATTTTTATTACCAAAAATATATCAAATAAGTTCTGATGTCAAGTTTATATCAAGGTAGCCCTAATGTTTCTTCTGAAATGTCTCTTATGTATACCAGAAGGTACCACGTTTTGATAAAATCGTTTCCTCCACTTCAAACAATTACTTCTGAAGATTCCAATTAATACATATAAACTTCCAGGCTATGAAAGACCATAGAATAGAAGCAGCATGTGGGAATCTCTGTGTGTGTGTGTGTGTGTGTGTGTGGTAATGCAGGACTAAGACAAAGAAGTTTGACTAAATAAAGACCATAGAAAGTTAGGTTTCACTGATGTGACATCTTAAGATAGAGATGCATTGATTTTTCTTAGGTACACCATGGTGAGATTATGAAATTGAGGATGCTTAGTGGTGGTGGTGGTGTTGTTGTTGTTGCCCTGAAATAATGTTAGTTTAAATGTTTAAATGCTTATATAGTTTAGCACACTATTCTGAGTTCAAATTGTAGTAAAGTTTTCATCTCTCCAAGTTTGATAGAATAAATTATAATAATATATTGAGCTCGGTTCAGGGAAAACTTATCCCCTATGTTCACTTGAAAAATAAATTTACTACATCTCTTTACTGTAATATTTTTCCACTGGTATTCAAGCCATAGCCATTGCATATTCCTTTCTGGCATAATGATGTATCCAGGACTGCATTACTCAGTATACCCTTCAATTTTTAAGACTGTACGGTGTTCTTTGAAGGAGATTTAGCTGCTATTTCTAACAGGTGAAGCTACCATACAAATGATGGGAAGAGTGATGAGTTGTCAGAAATGGTAAAGTGTTTAACTAAATGCAAAATTGATAGTATATGCAGAATACCGTCCCAAGTCAACATCATGTGGAAACTCCCCAAGACTAAAGGCTTCTGTTGAGACCTAAATAGATATATCTTTGGAGAAATGAACAGAAAACTATTCCACAAACTCTAGGTTTACCAAAGCATTATCATCAACATCAGCTGCAAATAATTATCAGAGTACAGTTAAACTATCCCCCCTCTTCACCCTTAATCAATTGCCAAAACCTCTAGGCTCCCCACTCCCAAAACATCAAAATGAAATTAAAATATATTTGAGCATTATCAACTTATAAATAAACCAAAGCAAAAAGTCTGAATAAAAGGCACCTAAGTTTGTATCAAACAGATTTGATTCCTTCAAAGTCATGGAAATTATTGAGACTAGCTACAAAAAAAGAGCTAGACCTTCACATTTTAGGGGGTAGAATTAAGTGTCTCCGAAATGGTCGAAGCATCTCCCGTATTAATTTAACAGAACTAAACCTCCCATTTCAATATTTCCTTTCATAGTATATCTCCAAGAATAATGGTTTTAAAGTTCTGATAACCTCAATATAAAAATAGAAAGCTATGACCACAATATAACATGTTTAGCCCTAATGAAAGAGGTATCGGTGATTCATCCATACTGTGCATCTTTTTCTATATAAAACAATAATATATCTTCCACCTAACACAGATATTGATAGTACAGAATTTAATAACTTAATAGCTCAACTCCCTAAGCTCTGCATAATCATGGGAGATTTTAATGTTCACAAACTGCTAGAGGATGGAGTTTTATAAGACCATAAAGATAAACAGCAGGAAGATTCCATTTCCAATGATGATTTATGCATATTTAATGAGAATTGTCTCACATACTCTCATTCAGGAAATAGTGCTAATACTTACAGTGATCCGACACAAACAGTCTCTTTCCTATAATATTACAAAACAATGAAGCCTGTAGCAATGAAAGATTCTTAAGCGGAAAACTTGACACGGTAAATTGGAACCACTTCCAATCGTATTGTATTAATCTATTAATATAATACACAGTGTTTCTAATTTCCACTCTGTTCTGAAATGAACTAAATGACCTGTCAGTGAATACCCCCCCCACACACACACACACGCATGCACACACACACACACACACACACACATGCATGCACACACACACACTTGTTCAACTCTTAACATCCTGTAAAACATTGTCTAAGTCCTGTAATGAATGAGCAGAAATTCCTTAAAAACGATTTTTTTGCAGCTTATTTATTATGAAATTTACAGGTAAGAAACACAGTTTCTTGAGGTGTTTTCACACCAAATATATT
>JAOPJM010411101.1:0-11306 GCA_027124095.1 Muusoctopus leioderma | reverse complement strand
ATATATGTGTGTGTGTGTGTGTGTAATGTTATTTTTATATAGGTATGTACGTGTATATGTGTATGTATATGTATATATTTATGTATGTGCAATAGTATTCTATATACTTATACCTTTTCATCTTCAATCTTTTATCTTTCCTCTTCTCTCACTTTCGTATTAAAAAAACCTAATCTTCTTATTTTCTTCTTAACTCATATTATTATATATTTGCTAAATATTTTAAATACTTATTTCTTCCCCAATTCTGAAATATTACATATCTTTCCTTAAATATCTTATAACTGAGTTATTTTTTTGTAACTGAATAATTTTTCGCATCCTTTAAACTCTTCATAAACGAAATTGATCTCATCTTTCATTTATCTATTCCTTGAATAACTAAATATTGTATTATTTAGTTAGCCTATAAATATATTAGTTGGTCCATAATTAATACTAAATGATTTTCCTATAGATTCATAATTTGACATATTTTATTCATTAACTTTTCATAAAAGATGTTGATCTCATCATTTGTTTACCTATTCCTTGAATGAATAACTAAATATTATATAATTTAGTTAGTATATAAATTATTTAGTCTATAATTAATACTAAGTGATTTTCCTTTAGATTCATAATTTGACATATTTTATTCAATATATAATACTTCATACATATTTATTTAATACTTCTTCTATGAAACAGTTTATAATTAAATGAATTTTCATTTATTTACTTAATATTTCCTGCATTCTGCATTATATAAAACATCCAGGTCGCACTGCAAAATTTCAATAACCTTTTCTGTCTTTATTTCCAATAAAAAATTCACAGACGTACGTGTAGCTGAAGACTTTAGAAATGTGAACTTCTTCAGCCATGTCTAACAGCATAATAATAAATACGAAATGTCTAAAAGCTGTTCATGCCTTATCCCTCTTATCACAGAGGATTTAACGGATAGCATACCATTGGCTTCAATAGAAAGTTAGAAAGCTCTGTGCATAGTTTTCCAGAAACGCCAAGGTATCTCAATGTATAACATAAAATGCCATTGCCAACTTTGCCGAAGTAGTAATAAACAGGCAACTACCAGATATGAACAAGTCGTAACTTGTTATCTGCAATTAAGCATTTATTATTACGCCCACACATTCTGCATGATCTGTGAGAACATGATGTCTTAATAAGAAAATACTTTTGCCTCAGTGTCTTATGTTTCTGAGGTCTTGAACATTTCAATATATCAATGGGATGGTGCTAATGTGCTCAGGTTTGAAACTGAATGCCGTATTTGCAAACCGGTTTTCACTGTCCACTTTCTAAAGTTAAGTGTTCTGTTCTCTTTCATTTGTTTTAGTAGTTGGTTTGATAGCTCTGAAAAGGATTTTTGGAGGACTCTCATGGGGTTATTGTGTCTTAACATTATCCTTTTTTTTTTATTTAACAAAGATTTGTCTCTGGGGTGTGTCGGACTGGTGTTGCAACAATCCTTTGATGTGGTTAAAACTGTAGTCTCAGTTCAGATATATTAGCATTATCTTCAGAGTTTTAGATGAAACATCATGCGATTCCACGGTTATCCATAACGTCCCATTTGCAACACATTTTAAGGTTGTTATGTTTATATTTTGTAATTGAATCATAAAACTAAACACTAACTGTATGAATCTCAGCATAAAGTCCATGATGTTGTGAATACTGGGATACACACATACATATATGCATGGTCATATTTAGACCTTGGAAGACCCGAGCACTTCAGGTTCGGTGGATCCCTCATACCCAGAAATTAAAACACACAGCAAATTACCAAATTTACACATCAATGTCCGTTTATAGCTTGTAATTGAAACTGACAAGTTATACATAGATTCAGATGCTTAAATGTTAAATGCAAATATACACAATACATGAATGTTAAATGCAAACATGTTAAATGTTATACATAAATGATAAATGCATAAACTGACAAGTTATACATAGAAAGGTTAAATGCATCTGTCAAGACGAACATTTTTCTAAGCTAAGTACAGTAAGTTTTACCAGCTGACAGCTATATGCATCATTACAATATCTACAAAAAGACTTTCTTTCTACACTTGGCATCTGAAAAATCTTCAATGAAATCCTCAAACTGTATCATCTTCAGAACACTGCTCTCTACATCCAGTAGGCACTGAGCACTTGTTCATTCATGGGTCATTGTGGTTCTCAGATAATTCTTTATCAGTGCCAATTTGCTGAATGCTACCTCTCCTGAACAACTAGTGTCCATCAAGCTCAAATATATTCTAAGAGCTACATTAACACTTGGAAAGGTATTAAGCAAGCCCTTCATCGTAGAGTAAAACCGCCTGTTGAGATGGAGACATGACCTGAGCTTAGAAAAGGCTGCAAACTTGGCAATATCCTCTATGAACACATTTCTGAATTCACGGGAAAAAGCAGTGATAAGTTTCTCAGCTCCACTTCTTATTTCTGCATCAGGTGGACTGCATAAGTTGACTATGACTTTGAATCTGTCATACACTGATTGGTACGCTAACCGACATTCTTGTAAGATAACTGATGTAAAATGACATTGAAAGTTACACATCTAAATTTTTCTCTTGAGGAAAGGACAACTTCCTCTGAGAATGATGTTGGATTCGCATCATAACGTTCATTTCTCTTTCTTGGCCCACTTGTATTCTGTGTTACCACAGAGGTTCTTAGCATCTAGTTCTAACTCTTCATACCTATCTTGAAGTGATTTCAGAAATCTTTCCAGAGATTCAGTTAAATCCACCAATTTCTTCGGATCAACTCCAACTACTTAAAAAGCTTTATTTGCACTGTTGAACCGTACAAGAATTAAGTTCCAGATCTTGGCCATCAGAGTAGTTTCAAGACAGTCCCTTTTTGTCTGCCAGTGTCTGAGCTTCATATCTTGCTTCTGGTGTTTGTTCCAAGCCACTTTCAATATCTCTGTGAACATTTTGAATGCACTTGTATCCATCTACGAGGGTTTCGGTCACATCAGCTCTTGCTGACCAACGTGTGTCTGACAGGTACTACCCAGTTAGGGCTCTTTTATTTCTTTCTAAAACACTTCATTAGATTTAACCATCTGTGTGTTGACGCAGAAAAAAAGCGGTGTATAACCTTTGTATGAATCCAAAATAACTATCAGCTTAGAGGTAGCAGACTGTCCAACAAGATGCAATGAGTAAGTAGCATTGGTAATGAACACTGTTGCTTGGTTCTTATTCTTAAGTCTGGCTTGCATCCCTGTGTTGTGACCAGACATATTTCTGGCATTATTGTAGGACTGCCCTCTGCAGTCTTTAAAATTGATGCCTTCTTTTTTTATTCGAAATTCTATCAAAGATGTAGCTAGTACTTCAGCCTTGTGAGAGCCAGTCTGCAGGAAAGTTAAAAACCTTTCTACTGGCTTCTAAGAAACAACATATCGGACAATGACTGTTAGCTGGTGAATATGAGCCTGGTCTGGCGTTGAATCTACAGAAACTGAGAAGTACTTGGCAGTTTTAAGTTCTGCTACAATAAAATTCTTAACATATTTTACCATGAACAGAACGATTTCCTCGCAGATAGTTGGTGACAGATATAAAGCGTTTACCGCTTTCATGATTGTCAGATTCTTTAAGGTGACCCCATCAGAAATGGATCAAATTGTGCAATAAATTTTATAATTCTTAAAGTATTTCCCATTATGCTTGGGTCTTATGATATCTTCACTTCCCCTAAATGCCAGGCCTCTCTCGGCTAGAAATATTGTCACGGCCAAAACACGGCGCAATATTTCAGTCCAGTATTCCTTGTTTTCTTGCACATGTTTTTCCAACTCCCTATCAACATGAAAAGATTTCCTACGTAGAAGATTGAATTTCAACACAGAATCCCTGTGATCTTGGCTTTGTTCATGAACTGTCATTTTTTCCACTGCTTTTTTCCAGCCATCAAAACCATCCTCACTGGAAAACCTATCACGTCAGCTGGAATCAAAGTACAATAAAGGCAATGAACTACACCCTTCGACGGGCTGTACAGAAGCCACTTTCTCAAATGTTGCGCACTATTGTCATGACTATAGTAAAACATGGAATTCTTGAAATAACGAGAAAGCCCATCCAGTTTGCCATGACCTTGACATGATTGATAATAATGTCGAGATTCTGGGTAGGAGTCAGAGACATTTTTGTTTTGACATATCATAGTAGATCGTGACCAAAAAGACACATGCTTTTCTCTGACAGGAAACCACATGGTCAGCTCTAGATCACATGATGGCGTTTCACTGCCCTTGTCTGAAGTATCTGTAAGATGTGATGATCCATCATTTTCAATACCTTGATTTGATGTGTTACTCTCATTTTCTGCCGATGGGTGGCGAGTGGTTCCTCAGAAGAGACATCTGGTACTGATTCTTCATCATTAGGCTGTTCTATGTTTTCCATTTTTGAAACAGACAAAAATTCTGTAAAGAAAGGAGTGAAAAATGCTGTTATATTGGCGAAGACACAACGTCTTCGCCAATACAACAGCATTTTTCACTCCTTTCTTTGGAGACCTTTCTCTTCTGAGCCCCAGACAGCTGAACTTTCCATGGTGGAGGCTAGATATGGTGATCCATGATATCAATATGTCATAGCCAGGAAAATTTTAAAAAAAATTATTTTTTATTTTAACAAGAGAAACTCATTTTTTAATAATTTTATTTTTATATAAGGGGTCTCTGGCAAGAGGATCTGGGTCAATTGCTTCTTTTACCCCCTTATAAATCCGCGACTGCATATATGTATGTACGTTATATGAATGTGTATATTTGTGTTTGTATTTGACAGAGAGAGAAGAGAGAGAGAGAGAGAGAGAGAGAGAGAGAAAAAAAAAAGAAAGAAAGAAAGAGAGAGAGAGAGAGAGCTTTAAAAGCTGATGCTAGCTATTGCTTAGCCCCAGGTCAGGCCTGGTCGAGCAGACCTATGATCAAAGGGCCGTGGCCATTTCGTCTTTTCAGACATAGTTTATTTCAGATTACATAATTCAATACGTTGTTTGTTTTTTTTTAAAGACGGTAGAGTATGAACTGAGAGATTTATCTATTATTTCTAACAGGTCGAACGACCACGTAGAGTCTGGTTCGTCCTGGTGATAGTAGTACAAATAGGTTCAGGAACTTTTCTTTGGTTGCTTTGCATTCGTGATATTAGCGAGTTACCACCGGATCTGTTCACGCGAATACTTAGGTATTCAGAATAATTTATATAAAGAGTGTTTATGTTAGGATTAACACTTCTAATTGATGACTAATTTGCTAGTATTAAAAAAAAATCAATTAATTTATCGATAACTTAATTGTCCCTCAGAAAAATGACTAACTATCGATGTCTATAATTAATCCTAATGATATATTTGAAATAATTTCCAGGTATTATTTATGTTTTTATGTCAATCATAAGTAATTTCTACAACTTTTTGTGTCTAAATTATTATTTCGAAATAGAAAAGAAATGCATTTTTGCTCATTTTCAATATCAAGATTTAATAACCTGTAAGCTGCTCTAATTTAACACCTCTCAACGTTTACAAACCAATCAGCCAGCCATTGTCGTTTATCTAATAACCTCTAGGGCTGCGGATTAAAGTATTTGCATTTTATGAATAATAGCAACAGAAATCAAGTTCAGCCTTACACTAAATCATATAACCTGATCCAAACAAGTGATGAAGCAGGATTACGCTGCTATTTTGAATCCTCTTCAATTCTTTCGAGCACAATGGCAGTCAGATATGATGCATCAGATATTTATACTATTATTTTGTGATCTTGTATAGACGAGTCTATTTTCATAAACCATAATTTCTTATGCATTTACGAAAGAAATATATTTTATAAGATGTATATAACATAACTAAAAGATACAGATGTGGAATAGTTTTATGGAGGAAAGGGTTCATTTCTAATATTAATTAATTGTCGTTTCTCCACCCTAACCCTAATCTTATTGGTATGTGTGTGTGTGTGGTGGGGAAGGGAGACGAATAAGGGCCACCCATTGCTTCACTTGAACTGTTTCTAGTATGAAACTTCGTCATGAAACTGAAAGTAAGAAATGCCTTTTATCTTTTCAATGGGCTTTGAAAAAAGTAGACTGTAAGTCTTACAATTGCATTCACATCTCAATTGTGTAGATCGAATGTAATAGGTGTTGTAACGAGAAACAATTCATTTTATTCACCGCAAACGATCAACTATACTATTTGAAACTCAAAGGTAAGCGTGTCCGCGTTTAGTACAAATAGCTGGCTGCCAGCCTTTAACCAAAATAAACCAAAAGGCACCTGGAGCGGAAGTAACAATAATTATCGCATGGCATTCACCAGCGCTTTAAAGATTCAGTCCTTCTGGTACATTCCGGAACCTTGTTGAACAACGAGGAAATTCGAGTGGTGGAGCCGTGATTTTGTCTTCAATAACCGGATCAACGCTGGACTGCACCAGTTCACATACTTGTTAATCCCGACTTTTCAGTATGTCACTGCGGCAATCATCGACGAAACATTTATCAGTGGGCCGAAAGCTTGCTTGGGTCGGGTTCTTTAACAAGTCAACATCGCGGCAATCAGTGGAACTAGAGTTTGATCGATTTCCTATGAAGCACGCTCTTCTAGATGAGTCTATATCTTTAGTTGAAACAGTGTCAATTCGACCGTCTGGATATTTGATACGCGCACAGTGATAAGTAGCGTCAATCAGTTTAACATGATCGATCTTTGGCTCATACTTATTGTTAAGATTAAACCGTGTAAATAAAATTTCTCCAGGTCCAGAGAGCTATCCAGGTAAAGACTGCCCGTTGACGAGCGACGCCGAAAGTCTTTCATGAGGTATTAGGTCAGTCGTAGTGCAAAGGACGGAACTAATCGGATGGATGTTACCCCATCGTTTTTTTCTGGTAACTTTCTTGAACGAATGGCAAGTGTTATTGTTCTCCATAGAGTTCCATTTAGACGTTCTACTTGACTGTTTCCAGTAGGATGGATGGGTTTGTTTTAGTTTGAACTATATTAGTAATCTCCAAAACGTAAAAACATCTTGGGATCCTCAATCTAAGTGGATTGAAGCTGGAGCACCAAGCATGTAGAATATATTTTGAAGACAGCGAATTATTGTAGAAGCTGTCATATCTGAACACGCAAACGCAAAGAGAAACTTTGAGTATTCATCTATAATCACAAACAAGTAGCAGTAAGAGTTAAATGATGGTATGGGACTTTTGAAGTCGATACTAAAACGCTCAAATTGCTGTGTGGACTTGATAAGTTTGGCATTAGAGGATAGTAGAATCATAATTTCAATTCAGAGAATGCGATGCATTTGTCACAAGTTTTTTTAAACATCTTCCAAAGAAAATGGCAAGTTCTTAGATATGACATAGTGCCATTATCGAGTCACTTCAGGATGACACAAAATCTTATATAATCCGTAATTCCAGGAGATGTTATAGAGGAGCATCTAGTAAGAGCAACAGCAGCTGTTATCTTTGTCATAATTGTAGAGCAATAATTCAATGCACCAACGAAGAATCTTATAATTCTTCGTTTTACTTTTGTGACTAAATATGAATGAGATCGCTTGTTAATCAGCGTGTAAATCAAAATAGCCACGAAGTAAAAAGGTTCGCTCTTTTTTAACACTATCTATTATAGCCATAGCCTCCTGTTCAATAGATGAAAGATTTTGTTCGGGGCGAGAAAGAGTTCTGGATGAGAAAGAGATATATTTATTACAATGTGAAAGGACACCCAAAAATTGTTGTTCCAGAAGCATTAATTTCAACATCCAGTAGAATTGTAAGCAGATGAATAACATCTAGGTGTCTTTTTGCAATGGAAAAGTAGGATTTAGTAGGGGTCGAATTAGTTCCGAAAAAGGAGGCACCCATTAAGAGTAGTAACTAAACAAACCTAGTAGTCATTGTAGTTGTTTAGCATTGCTAGGCATCAGGTAATCAACAAAGAGTTCAATTTTTCCAGGTCAGATTGCAGTTAATTATTTTCTGTTTTGTAACCTTGGTAACAATTGGATGTTTGGTGAAGAAGACATTTGTTATTGTTCAATGTAATGTTGAGTCTCTTAGTAACTGAAATAAATTTAACCAAGTTCCCATTGAGCTCCTTAATAGTTTTGCTAATGACAATAACATCATTGAGATAAGCATGAACTCCTTTGATATCATTGCTGGTAATTATACCATCCATCACTCTTTGAAAATCACTTACAGCACTAGTCACACCAAAGAGTAGCCATGTAAATTTGAATGAGCATCCATCAGCTTGAAATACAGTGTATCTCATTTATCTTCATTGTCGAGTGGAATCTGATGGTATACTGCTTTCAGATCCAGTTTGCTGTAGAATTTATTGTTGGAAACAGAATGCACAAGATCTTCAATATTAGAAAGTGGATAGACATCTCGGATGCAGTAGTGATTTATCATATGTGAATAGTCGATAACACAACATTGTTTTCCACTGTTTCTTGGGGGATAAATAATACCGTCATCAAGAAGCCATTTAGTCTCTTTCTCAATTAACATTTCATAAAGTGGTGAAACGCAGTGAGATTTGTAACAATTAGTTTCAAATCATTGTGTAGGGTGTGGAAAATATGAGGGGAGGTCACCAACATAGGAACAAGTTGAACAGTAGTAAAATATTTTAATGATCCTCCAATTTTAAATATAACAGTCATGTCACTGAATTATAGAGGAACACTAGTTAAGCAAAATATTTAAATGTGTCTTTTCATACAAAAACCATGTAAGAAAATATTTGAAATTTGGAATAGTCTGTTTAGATTGAGTTGCCAGGTCAATTCATGCTGAGATTTTTGTGGCAGTGAGAGATTCTTTTAAACTGGCAGCACTGCGCAAATCAAGTAAAGCATCAGATTAGAATTTTCAAGTTCATTTCCTTGATGTACCCTTGTTGTAGTGAATATTGTAGATGCTGATGTTGTGGCTCTTTTTGACCAACATGCTTGTGAAAAATGTCCTTCTTGCAGATGTAGCAAGTTCTGTTCTTTGCTGGACAAATAGAGCAGTCATGTTAGGGGCCAGCATAAAAATAGCATCTTTGTCTATAGGTTGATTTGTTCATGATGGCAGCAGTATGATCATTGCTAAGAGAGCTGGTCTCTATTTTTGCTGCAGTTTCAGGCATTTCTTCACCTTGTTGCTGTTTTCTGGAATCTGCAAAAAATTGTATTCTGCTGTTTAATGAAGATGTGATTGAGGCTAATTTTGTTGTATTGTAATCGATGCAATTTGCAATATGGCTGAAGATTGAATATGATATGAAGTTAGCAGGCAGTGAGTTTCAGTAAGAAAATTTAGGAATTTAGTTTTCCAGTGTGCCCACTCTGTGCTTGTATCTGATGAAGTACAGTCAGATTGATGTGGCTGAAGAGATTTTTTCCATTGTTATTGTTGTATTTCACTGCAGAAAGGTGTATCCAGGAGGAATTTCTGGCTGAACTTGTGCTTCATATCACACATAGATTTATAGCATCTACTTCCCCAGGGAATCACAGCACTTGCAAAGAGTTTCAAGTCCTCTTATCAACCTGCTATATCTCCAGATATTAAACTCAATGAAATCTTTATGGTTCTCAAACTAACTAAAGAAATTCACTAAACCAACATCATATGAACATATCATTCTCCTAGTCACACCCTCACAGATCCTAGAAAGTCTAGTCTAGTTAGTTGTGACACATTGATACTAATTACTCTACTAATTAATACTAAATATTATATAGCAGTTAACTACCACTCAGGATAATAAAATTCTTATATACAAGAACAAAACCTTCAAAATTCATGGTTTTCTATAAGGTTCTGCCCTGTCACTTCTTCCTAACAATTGTTTAGCTTCTTAGATTAATGACATCACAATTATTTTCTCCCTTAATTACTCAACATCTCAACCAAGCATTTAAAAATTTGAAATCTAGTTCTTCAAGAAAAGACTTACCAGAAATTCACCATCTTTCTACTCACTGGCAGTACTTGAGAATATCATATTTTACCTTAAAATAACACTCTACAAAACCAACACATCTGCACAAAAAAGACAAAACTATTATACATCACATACAACATTGCAATGATCTTTGACATACAGGAAATATATAACCAAAGCAAATAGAAAACTATAACATGTTAGGTCAGTCACTCACCTTACACTTGGTCAAACTAAGGCAATCACAACAATAGTCTATAGGTGATACATAAAATCAACCATGAACTATGTCAGCCCAGTCTGGGCTCTCAATCACTCCAACATAAATCTTGGAAAATTATAAACCATTCAAAACAGTGCATTTATGATCCTTATACAATTATAATGTTTCCTAATCATTAATGCAATCTGATTCAATTCAGCCACTGCAAACATAAACCACCCATAAACACTTAGCTCTATCAGTAATAATTCAAAATGAAACTACAACACCAGCTTAAATTTTATGCTGGATTACCATTCACTCCTAGTAAACTGAAACACCTATCTATTTGACCATATTGACCATACCTGTACCTGCTGTGGATAGAATGACATTTGAAAAATTATTTCTATTTTTATCTTGGACATATATTTTATTTTGTAGTCTCTAGTCCATCATGTACAACCCCATCAACTACAGCTGTTTCTGCTGCAAAGGAAGAACCTGAGAATATTTCTAAATTAACCATTTTTCTTGCTATTATTGGAGCTATGATTGGTCTGATACTTCTGGGTCTCACTTTTTACTGTTTCAAACGTAAGTATGCAATCTTTCTTCAAACATCTGAGGAAGCAGGTTAACCAAAATTATGTGTGTGTATGTATGTCTGGTTGCTTAGTTCTGATTTCATGGTGTTAAGCATAAATATGACACTGGTCCATCTCGGGTAACATTCCTGTAGATCTGGTACCTATTTCCCCACAGCTAGAAAAACTGAAGTAATGAAATATTAAGTATTATGACAAAAGACTCAGCAAAATACCAGCAGTTGATGTGGATTCAAGATTTACAAACTAATAGTAAAATGCATTATCTACTCAGCTATTTTACCTTTGTAATGAACTGAAATGTAGATATATGTGTAGTGAGAATATACACCATGTTAATGCCTTTGTTTAAATATATACACACCACATACATACGCACAAATTTCTTGTAATGTTAATGTTTTGTTAAGCAAACACATTTTGAGAGCCATAGTTAAAAATAGATTTAGTTACTGCAGAGAACAGCGCGTGTGATAAACGTC